>BGZK01000710.1:0-308370 GCA_005406025.1 Eumeta japonica
TATTTGAACAGTTTAATTAGCTCAACTAGTAAACTTGTTTTAATTTTATGTCGTCTAAAATTGTCTATTCAGAAACAAAATTACTTTAACGACATCGAAACTCTTACACAATTTCGTAGTAACAAATTAAATTCGTGAAGTTATCCGTGATTTTGTAGCACAACACTTCGTTATAATTTAAAACTCTAAAGCCGGTAAATTCGACAACAACAAAGTTCCCCGAACGCAATGAACGACTCACCTCGAAGCGTCGGCGCGCCGAAATCGGGAGACGCGTCCGATGAGCCGTGAACGACGCCTAAAACCATTTGAGCGATCTTAGCTCTCGCCGATTTAGAAATCATGCGCGACATTTATTACTCGCCCGTATTGACGCACGGCGCAATCTTTTAGGCGCATTATTGATGATCATTCGACCGACTCGTAAGGCTGGTCGTTTCGCTGCGTCCTTTCGGTAGATCCACGTTAGACTCGCGAGTCGTGTCACATGTTCGTCTTTGTTACAGAATCGAACACAATTAGAAGTTATAGGTAAAAGATAATGGTAGTTTTCTCGAAGCGTACTTCAACAACCTTTTCTGTTTACTCATAAAAAGTTACTATAAAAATCGTAGTTATGAAATGACTGACCGAATAAAAATTTACTGTTGTTCGGTCTGATAAGTCTATGATTATCATGAATTTTCTTTAGTGTTTTGGTACGTCTAAGGTGTTACTGTCATATAAGAGTTACTATTATACTTTATTGGGGTTTCTTATCTCTGAAAAAAAAACAATGCCCATTTCTGTTTTGCACGGCTCTCTACGGTGGTAGATGTACGGATAATCGAGTTTGAAATTTCAAATGGTAGAACTCACCCATACCGACTACTTATCACGCTCCTATTATTACAATTTTCGTCTTTCTTTCCATTTTGTCTGCCGATAAACTTCGCTTTAGGTGTACTACAACCAATTATCACATTCAAATTGACAACACGCAGTAAATCTCACCACTCGAGCAGACCAAAGTCGGTAAGGGTAGGGATTATATATTTGAACGCAATACGTGTTTGAGTGAACATACTGCTCTACGATAGATATCCGAAGCGAGATGCAGAAATACAAACTGAAGTTGGGTATCAAACTCATCATTGACGAGGAGGAGAAGATGATGTGACGTTGACGCAGGTGTCTGATGAATCGACTACGAAAACCTTGAACCAAAACATAAGCATATTTTTTAATAATATACCAATACGTTGGAACGACAACCGTGACAAAGAGCTACACATTCACACACATCAGAATATGACAAAAAACAGAAAAAAGGCAGCGGTAAAAAAATTACGGTGTTTTGTTAAACGAATGAATTTATTTGTGTTATATGTGCTTGAGACTGTTCTATAAATATTCTATTGAACATAGGTGGCAATTACAATTTTTAGAACTGGCTACTTAGAAACTGAAAAAAAGACGCATTTAAATTAAAAAATGGAACTCTTTACCAATGTTAATATGTACATTGCATTCATTTGTCATTTGTTTTTATAAATAAAATAGTGGCAAAACGAAAATTTTTTGTCAGTCGACATGACTTTAAAGCGAGAAAATTTTCGTGCAATGATTTTTCATGGTTATCGTTGTCATTTAAGCCAACAAGAAAGTTATAACAGACTTCGATTGGCCTTTCATGATGAAGCTCCTTCTCTTGCCACTGTTTATTACGGTTTTAACGAGTTCAAACGCGGTCGCACTAGACTGACGACCTGCGTGAGGGTCCTACGGCGACGACCAAAACAGCATCAGCGCTGTGCGGCTCGTCATAGAGACTGACAAAAGTATGACTTACCAGCAAATTCGGACGAGCTCAGACATTGGTATTCGCTCCGTGCGCGACTGTAGCGCCACCGAATGTTTCAATGAAAGGGAGTTATTAGATGTATTTTTACTACGAGTGCAAATAAGACTTAGCGATTAAAAAACAATATTATTCATTTAAAAAATTGAACATATTTAAAACAAGTGACAATTGATATTTGTTCCTATGTTATATAAGTATGATTTTAGAAAGCAAGTTTAAATAAGGATATAGTTGAAAACTCGATAAAAATTAGGTTAAGCAATGTTGTAGCGTAACTAAGATTATACCTTGGCAAATAATAAAAATCAAAGAAAAAAGTTATTTCTCAGTCAAATTGTTATATATTTGTTAAATTAGTAAAGATTTTTTTTATATTTACTTTCAATTGAAACTAAATTACTGACAAAATTGCATTCGAGCCACAATCATCAAAGGAATAATGTAAATTATTTACTCAACTCACACTACATTTTATTAATTATTAATGTTGAATGTGATTGAAAAAGTTATGATTTATGTCACATCAAATAGTATGAAAATTATTTAATAAATATATATTCTTTTTGTTTTAAATAAATAAAACTCGATATATAATTGATGTACAAAATTATTCCAGTTTTTCATCTCAATGTAACTTGCCGTAAATATAACACATATCAAAAGGTTTTTCATTAAATAAGAAACATTAAAATTAAAAAAAAAAACTAAAAGAAAATTTGGTTGCCTGTAAAGTCGGTATACGGGCGAAAGTTTTACGTGACAACGACTTTGAATGGTAAAATCATTTTAATGTGAATATTCATTCGTATAGTAGGAAGAAGGATGAAATAATAGTAACAATTTAAAACATTTATTTATACAAAGAATTATATTTAAAACATTAATTTATACAAAGAATCTCGCACTGAATTTCATATTAACAAAATTTTATTTTTACCTTTACACATACATACGTATTTATATACAAATATACATACAATAACTTGCAATACATTTGCAAGCTATGCACTAATTCTCTAGTGCTGCGCGCGGCAGACCGATCATAGTTGAGTGGGAGAGACGCAAGGCATTCGGCGGGCCTCTCTCGTTCGGTGACTCATCGTTACGTTACCGAGCGTTACACTTTTCATAAGTGACTCCCAGCCGCAACCTAATTTAAGACGTTGTCACGTCAAAAATTAAACAAAATGTTAAAAAATATCTCGTGTTTTCGACTCTAAACGACTTTTTTTTGTTAAAACGTCCATGTTCCATCATGAACTCAATGATGAAAGGAATAAAATGACAGTAATAAAAACAAAAATCAGTGCCAAAACAATATTCATTAACAAGGTATAACATAAAACATATTTTTTAAATAATTCACAAAAATCTTTGTTCAAATGTAAAAAATTAATATTTTTAGTCAGTTTTATATCATTCACATTCGCCACAAATTGTAAGTCGCGAAACGGCCGATTTAAATACACGATTAATTTAAAAATTGTCATAATTGTCAGGAAATGGAAAAAATACTTCAAATACTGAATCGAATTGCAATAAACTTAAAAATATAAACTTAAAAAAATCTTTATAGGCTTAAAAGTGACCCTTAGAAACCTAAAACTTTTCCTTCTTACTGTAACAATGCACTTATTTCTTGGATTGGTTTTCCATTAAACAATCGCACATTTATAAAATTTGTATTTATCTTGCTGTTAATATGTTTTTAGTTTAGAGCACAGCAAATTTGGTGATTCATTTTATTATACATTAGTAATTTAAATAATTGAACGAGTATTTGGTAGCCCGAATGTTTAAAACAGCCTCCTAAAACGCCTAAATTATCCACTGCGGGCGCTGGCGTCGATTTGGTTCTCCGCGCCTATCACTTCGCACAGAGGGAATAAATAAAAAGCATAAAATCGTTCACATGAAAATTTAGCGATCAGGAAGCTTTGTATTCGGCGCATATCTGATAATTTTACCGAAGCTCAAAAGCTCTGTCGTATTAAATGGTGCCGCGAAATGATGCAAAAATTTCCCGGTGGTGACGAAATGGTTACAGGTGACGAAATGGTTACAGGTGACGAAATGGTTACAGGTGACGAAATGGTTACAGGCGACGAAATGGTTACAGGTGACGAAATCTGAATTTACTGTTACGATTCCGAAACCAAAAGACAGTCTGCTCAGTGGATGTTTCTTTACGAGAAGTTGTTTACTAAAGCTAAACGAAGTCGAAGTGTCAGAAAAAAGATGGTGCCTTCTTTTTTCGTAATGACTGGTCATTATGCAACGATTGTTTTAGAAGATAGATTTAAAAAATATCGATCATTGCTCGTAATTTCTCGCTGTCTTGAACCAAACTAAATAGTTAACATTTTTCATAAATGAGAAGTCAGTTTAATTTTCGCTTTTTCTATAAATAGGATATTGTGAAAAACCAGTGTCTACCCAATTACTATTTTTGTTATATTTCTCGTATTTAGATATGTTGCAATATAAAGGCTTCTAGAGTTTTTAAAAGTAATTACAAGTAATTGTATTGTAATTCACATAAGGTAAAACTTTAGAAAAGAAACTTACAAGAGAATGAGATGAATATAAAGTATAAGAAGTAGGATAATTGTAAGGTTCATTTTTTCTTTTTGATTCATTCTAAACTACGACTTAACCCGCACGTTTTTTGTCATGCCATGCACTTGGTCTTTCTGCGCCTGAATTAAGCGTATTTACAACAAAATTGTATATTTTAACGAAGAAAATACATTATAAACAACGAGAACACTGAACAATATTGGAAATGCGTTGGTTACACACGTTTGCAATGGACGCTTCATTGATAACCAACAGCTGTTCTCAGTGATCGCCACGTCGCCTGAACTCAGTACAAACAATCACGGACGAGATACCAAGAAAGCGAGAAGAGCGTACGTCGCACTCTTCTCCGACACCGACGATCGAAGGCAAGCGAAACTCTGATCCTATTCTGCCCGAACCAGAGTTTATCGCTACCACCTATCATCACACAAAAAGGTTGCGGAAGAATTTCAAAGCTCTTCCACAAAAGGTTTCATTTCAAAAGTTAGTTTAATTCACAAAAGCTAGTAGTGCCGATAGAATATTTTTGAAAAGAAAAGATAGATTGTCCAGCACTAAACGTTTCTTTACAATTCATTGTGACAATGGCAACGCGGCAACGGAACATCAGAAAATTTATGATTTGAATTTCATTGGGACATTTATAATATCGTACATTTTGATATATTTTATGAAGTTGTATAACTAATAATAATCATTACTAAAAATAACGAAATTAACATTAAATTTTTGCGATATATAATATTGGTTATCAATTATTCATGTATTTCATACATATTTATGAGTTTCGTCTATTGTATCATAATTTTTTTTCAGATCATCATAAACTCTAGCACACACAACATATATAACGATTCAAACACGCTGTCTGTTAAGCAAATTTTGAAAAAATATTGTCTTTATAATCGCATAATAGTTAGTTTTTTTTTCATATTCGGTATTACGAAAATAAATTATAAATCGTTAGGGGTAAAAAGACAAATGGGGTGTCGTGACCCAGACGCCGCTTCGTGTGTAGCGATCTGTGTCGAGGCGGGCGAAGCCGCGGGCGGCGCCGGTGCGCGGCGCGCGGCCCCTCCCACGTCACGATCAACGATATCCATTATCTTTATCCGTGAGTCCGCGTCCTCTCCAACAACGGACACGCGTCAGCGGTATCAGGAAACGGGCGAGCGCTCGTTTCCGTACTAGTCTAGACTTCTATGTTTGGGTACGCAGCTGAACTTAGGTTTCTAGTATATACAAAAGAGTCATTACGGAGGGTTAATTGTAGTTTCCCGTAATGTTGAGCGGTGTGATTAGTACTTTGGTAAGCGTGCGCTATTTAGGTACAACGCATTTCGAAGAAATAGTTAGTTCCTTTTTTATGAATGGATTGCGGGAGTCTGATGGTCTATTACTTTATTAAATAATAATACGGTTTGTTTAATAATCCATGTAACAAATAATAAAACTAAATAAATGCCATCGCGCTTAAAACTTCGCCTAAAATATATGAAAGCAATGGCATGTCAGATTTAAATTAATGCCCTTACAAGAAGAAAAATTTTTCAAGTTACCGTTGTTTACGTGAAATGGACAGCTCGCTCGAATTGTTTTCGATAAAAAAAAGTTCGTGCTTTCCATAAATAGTGTTTTGTTCGTGTCAATTTGTGCAGATAATCCGCACGAAGCGATTTACGGGCGATATCTAAGTGTATAAATAAGCACAAACCTGTATACAAATATCGTCGGAATGAAACCAAATCGAATAGACCTTTTTATGTTGAGCGGAAAACTATCGATATTTACTCAATGCGGGAACTTCATCTCTACGCCATCTCTGATTCAGTCTCAAGGGATTTATTTGTCATTTCATTTCAAATCATATTTTATGCCCTTCGGTTTTGTATGTACGCAAGCTTAGGCATCGGAACAACAGCACAATAAATTATATATTCAAAATAATTCTAGTAACGCTGCCGATCGACACACATTTCTTTAGGTGTGGTTTGTTTATCGGTCTTATTCAATAGTGGACCGTCGAATAGATCCTTACCACAAACTTTGATCTGACGACGATCAAGTGTTTTAAGTGCTCTAAGAGGCACAGTGCGGGCGTTTAAATAAGACTTAAATTTAAAACTCATTGATTATGTCATGGTAGAGCCACGCGTTAGTCAGCACGGCTGCAGCGCGAACATAGGCCGAAAATACTACACCGTTGCATAATTCAGACGAAAACACCACACTCTTGCACAATATAGACTTGAAGTAATAGCCTTCGCTGTTGATTTTCGTCTGGTGGGTGAGAGTTCCGTTCCCTTAGTCCTCTTTCTATCATCCTACTCCCCTTTCCTTCACTCTACTTCCCCTCTAACATCCTATTTCCCTTTCCCACTAAAATGCATGCATAGATAATATTCGTGTTCGAAAAATGAAATTATAAATTACGCAATAATAAAATATTGAATAATTTAAAGAGTCTCATCGTATTCTTCATCTCTTTAAAATAATTCTGTTATCGATAATTCCAAGCGGAGCAGTGTCAGACCCTAGTCTCGTTCAACGAGTCATGTTTTATTTCCCTCCCGGTAGGTAGGCGAGCGACACATCACTTATACGCGGCGATATTTTTTGAAGACGCACGAAAATATAGGCCGGGAACCGCGTTATGTGCACCGGCGACGCGACAAAATGGCTTCAGTAGCGATTTAGCATGAAATTTATAATATTTACGCTCACATAATCGGCCCCGCGCCACCGGGCGGGCCCGAGGCCGGCGCCTTGAACCTCCGGGCCGTTGTCTTCGACTAGGTCCATAGGTTTTATTGTAGTTCTGTGTCGCCTTTTAGCAGTTCGAAAAAAAAAATGTTTAGTAATACCAGTATTAAGCATTGTCATAGTTGTTTTACATTTATCAAGATGAACCAGCTTTTATTGGCACCACGAGTTGTCGCTCTGGCCATGACAGGGCGTACGGAGGTGTCGAAGGGTCCGGGCCTTTCTTTATGTGCCTTGAGCGCTAAATTTTATTAGCTACGTGCACGACCGGTAACAAAGTAGAAATTAGCTTTGGTTTGAAATTAACCATACAATAGATTTCACAGCTCTTGCTATGACTTAGAGTGAGTTTTTGAATGGTGGAAACACGTAAATTTGTTTTATTAAATACTTTGACGACATGTATTTTATATTACTATAATTACACGTTTTTATTGTTAATCTTTTTAGTTTTGTTTTAATTCAATTTAATTTTTACTGAAGTTATGAAATCTTTGCCAACAATGCTGCAAGTACCTTACAGGTTTTGAATTATTTGCGAGTGTCTCGATTTTTGTACAGCTTCAAAGGTCTATAGGTCTTCAAAGGTTTGTATATTTGATATTAAATTCAATTTAATATATCCACGCATTTTTGAGAAGGAAAACATTAAAGGATAGACAGACGAACAGACGGACAACGAAGTGATCCTATAAGAGTTCTTTTTGAGGTATAGAATTCTAAATGGATCATAATGAGTGTTACTATGAGTATACCACTTACATTCATTTTATAAAAAAAACTTATTTTACTAAAAACTCTGTACGATTTGGACCATTACTAAGACGTTAGCGAAAACCATACATTAAGCATTTATGGGATTACTTCTTTGAGATTTTTTTTTCCATAAAACGTAAAAATATTATTTCAACACGATTCTCTGTTACAAATGAACATAACTAAAATATAATGTTAAAGAGTTAGGCGAAATGTATTAAACTAGATGTGTGTGTGGCCGAGGTACTTGCGATTGCACACAGAGCTGGCAGACTGACGTCGCCTTGTTAGTAACGTTGTTTGTTACACAAGTTTCCTCTATTTGACTTCTCGTAACTGCTTAGGTCTCTTCTGGATACTCGAGGTGTTTACCGGTTTTACTGGCTGTTGTGACCGGTCTGTAGTCAAACCTGTGCTTGATAGCGATACTGCGACTTCTGTAATACTCGACTCTGTATTGTATAAGAAAACTGTATACATTTACGTTAATACATAAATATGTATTAATGTAAATGTATACAGTTTTTTTGTATAAACGCCATCATACCTATTGAAATAACTAAATCACATGATTCTTCGAAATTATTCCGAAAAACGAACGAAAAACACCTTGTTCAATATAGAAAAAATATCATACAGAGAATTCCGGAACTTTAGTGCTGTGATAATTACAATGAGATTAAATTATATTTCATGAATAAAAACAGAATATGGTAATGTATTTAAAGCAAAAAATGTTAAAATAAATGAAACATTATCATTTAGCGATTGGGCAACAGTGGGAATTCAAAAAGTATAAGGAGATTGTATGAACTTTATGACGAAAGGACTTTTAATAACAGTGAGAGCCTTATTAAATATATAAAAAGATATTTGAAATTTTTTAAACGTTTTAAACATGTCGCGGTTAAAGCCAATCACGTAAATAATAACATAAAAATTTGCAGTAATGTTATGAAAACGACTTCAGTGTCAAAAATAACGAGACTGGAAGAATTAAGGGTTTGAGTTATTGACTTTAAACTTAAGTTAGTTGACAAAACCTTAAATGAAGACTCTGAGATTGCTAAAGCCTTCGAAATGTTCTTTACTGACATTATTGTTTTAACTACCAGTTCTCTTAACCCATTTCCTGTTTTTGCCGAATCATAACTGAAGAAAAATAGTCCGATCTGTAATAATAATTTAGAACTTAAATTTAAATATGTGAATTCTGAAGAAGTTATCAAATCATTTAAATCTTTAAATATGAAGAGGAGAATTCACGGTTTTTACATTATCATTGTAAACTCCATTATAGATTATAATGCACCGTATTTGGCGTTTATAATTAATAAGTGATCAAATGTAGGCGTGTTTCGCGATTTGGTGAAAGAAAGTAAAGTAATTCCATCACTTAAAGCCGGTAGTGCATCAAGTGCCAATATCTTTAGACCCATATCTATACTTCCGTCACTTAGCAAAATATTCGAAAAATTAATCCTAAATCAGTTGTTAGTACATCTTTATACTAATGATTTAATGCCTAATAAACAGTTCGGTTTTACTCGAGGTCGCTCAACAATCGATGTTGGCGTTGAGCTTGTGCAACATATTTTTGGAGTCTGAGAGGATTCGCGAGATGCAATTGGCGTATTTTGCAATTTCTCCAAGGCATTTTATTGTGTATATCATGAAACTCTGATCGGGAAACTACGTCATTATAGAGTAACAGGCTGGGCACTCGATCTTCTAAAGTTATATTTGAGTAATAGGGTTCAGAGAGTTCATGGCATGAGATCGTTTGGATATGCAGTTCACATGGGTTTACTACAGAGATCAATTCTTGGCCTTTTACTTTTTTTATTTAAATAAATGATTTACATAACTTTGTTAAGGATATTTATGGGATAGTGCTGTTTGCAGATGATACTTCTTTGTTATTCAAAGTTAAAAGACAACAGCCCACTTATGACGATGTCAATAATCTAAGGTAGAGAAATGGTTTACTGCAAATAACCTACTTCTTAATAAAATTAAAACAAAATGTATTAGGTTCTCATTTCCAAATGTAAGACATGGATCCGGAACTGTTTCAGTACGTAACAAATAATAAATTTGTTAATGTTACCATGTCCTCATATAAGGAAGTTGGGAAAAGGCTTAGCTCTGCCGCCTATGCAGTGAAAAAAATAAGAAATTTATCAGACGTCGAAACTGCTAGACCAGTTTATTTTGGCTGTTTCCATAGGCACATGTCGTATGGCATCTTGCTCTGGGGAATCGCCGCGGATGTTCAGAATTTGCAGAAGCGAGCCGTTCGTGCAATTTGCAAGCTCGGACCTCATGCATCTCTTAGAAATAAGTTTAAGGAAATTGGAATCTTAACTCTGGCATTTCAATTCATTTATGAAAATTAATTATATGTAATTAAAAAAAAATAAGAAATATTTAAAAGAAATAGTAGTCGACGTAAACTCAATACCAAAAATAAAATGAAACTGATTTCGCACGTTAGTCGACAGTGCAAAATCAAAAATTCATTTAGAGGGCTCTGTGTACGCATATTCAATAAGGTCCCTGTGGATATACAGGACTTACTCCTACACGAATTTAAAAGTGTTATTAAACAACCACTCAGTAAAAAAGGGTATTATACAGTTTCTGAAGATTTAGAAGACAAAGATTCATGGGCGTAGGCGGCTCGACTTCTTACAGGGCTGTTTCGTTTTTAATGGTTTTGTCTTTGTTTTGGCTATGTATTAGCAAATTAGAAAAGGACTACCCTTAAGTTTCTTGCTCGTTCTTCTTGAAGGAAAACTGCCTTACAAACGAGCGATAACGTGCAAATTTGAAAAAAATATGACGTATTTCAACTATAATTTTGGAGTATTTCAACTATAATTTTGGAATCTATAAAATAACGATATTTTGAATTTGAATTCGAATTTACTAAGCCTTGTTACCAACTGCCAAATTAATGTACGTACCTTTATGTATGTATAGAAGGCGCATCAAAACTATATCAGTTGTTACATGATATAAAGACTAACAAAACTTACGAAAACAGCAAAAGACTCGCGGCATTATTATCAAAAAGAAATCGATTTCTGATTTCGCATGATTTTAAAATTATTTCAGTAATTCCCAAGTTGAAATTTCGAAATGCTAATTGTCTTTCTATTAAAAATGTTGCCTCTACAAGGAAATCACTAAATTATCATTATGAAATTTAATCGCATATTTGAATTCAAAAACCGTTAGGGATCGCGATTTCGAAATTATTCCAAAATTACGCTCTCAAACCGAAGACTGGTCTATAGTGATTCTCAAGTGCTTTACAATCGATTTTCCGTGATTTGTATTTCGTATAAAGTGAATAATATTTTTTTTTTGTAAATCGTTAGATTAAATAAAATCTTTGTACATTTATCGAGGACTTATGACATTGCCATAATATGGTATAATTGGACTGATCCGATGATGGAGCCAGAAGATAGGCACAGGAATTCCATAACAGAATAACATATCCTAGTAGTGTTTAAGCTCGTCAGAGTTGTCTTGAGATGTACTCTCATCATGAGTGATTTTCAAGGTCTGATGATGGAGACGGAAGGTAAACACTAGCACTCCATAATAGAACAACGTAGCCTTCATTTCAATGACACGAAAATCGATTCCGGAATCGCAATCGATTTCTTCTTTTACGTAATAAGGCCTCCGTTCTATAAAAAATAAGCACCTATGACAATTGACTCGAAAACGTCTAAAAAATAATTGTCTCAAATTGTATACGATTTTCGCACGACACCTCGCCAGCGGACAATGTCGATTGAAAAACTTTACGAAAGTAATCGGGGTCATAGGTCGTGCGCAGTGACATCGAGCCTCGCGGACCGCCGCCGGAAAACTGGCGACGCGGACGATCGTGACTGACGTGAACAGCGCCGTTTACAAATACGGTATGCTCTGCCGCCATTCACTAAAGGTATCAACGTACACGCAATTTAGGTGTGTGTGTATGCATGTGTATGTGAGTGAGTGTGCGTGCATATTAGAACTACATTTTGAGATCATATAGCTTTAAAAAGCAATAAAATCGATGTTTTGAGCATAACGAGCGCAATAATTTGCTACTCTTTTATTGTTAACACCGAATTTTAATGTAGTAAGAAGTTTCAGGGATGGCTTTCAGGGTCAACTCTTTTACAGATTCTTTGACATGTGACATATTTCCTTTAATAAAGCATCCTTTAAGCATCTTTTTTATACAAAATAGTTTCGATATTTCACATCTGCCAGGCGAACCATGAAAAGTCGTTTTGTACCCAACTGCGCGTCGCAAAGAGAGTAATTGTTTATCATATGCGTTTATATGTGTGGATGTATGTATGTTCATTTGTGTTACTCTAGAGATTAAATACGTATTAGTTTTGACGTATTTTACGTCAATCGATTTGTTTTTATCTGGTGAGTATCACTAACAGTAATCAAAATTCAATGTGGTGACAATCAAACGTCACACTGAAAAAGAACAAAAACTGAAAATCAACCAACCATATCAAGTTGGCTGTCATTGAATACGTTCTTGAAAATCATTTTTAGATTTATTTATTTTAAATGACTATTTAGGTTATATAGCGAATTAACGTGTAAACAATCATTCTCACTTAAATTTTCATAACTTAGAATAAAAGAGTGATAAAGTTTTTATAGTCGTGTTATTAAAGTTAAAAATTATACATGAAAGCAAAATAACAGCTGTGAAATATAAAATGGCGGTAATGATAAAAAATCATACCATATTGAGTAACATAATTAATTATCATCGAGTAAGCCTTTCTTGTACGGAAGACAGTTCTTCCCTCAAGAAGAACAAGCAAGAAATTTGAGGGTAGCTCTTTTGAACTTCAAATACATTATATTAGTGTTTAGAATTATGTATGTAAATTCTAAGAATAGTAATAACCTGTAAGTTTTCACCTTGGCTTTGTGACAAGACTACCATCTCCGATTTTTTTAAGTATTGGTATTATTACAATTAATTAAAATGGCAGTCTTTGATTCAAATATCTGTTTTTCCTAAATTATTATAATAAATGAAAGCAATTCGGCTGTGATAAAATTAATAAAGTTTACAGGACGTTTTATAAATTACATAGGTCTATACAGATCGTAGTGCTTGGCACACAGAATTTTCATTAAGATGTGTGTGTATGTCATAAAATTTTAAAATTTTGCAAAAAAATATATCAGAAATGAACTACATTCTCATGATTATACAAGAAAAATATTTTTATCTAAGACCCGTATCACCTTAGAGAAAATCAAATCACATCATTATATTTTATATAATTACATGGGATTTAAAAAGACACGTCTATTGGTTAACTTAAACATCGTCGTCAACGATATGCATGAACCTATTTTAGATTCAAAGTTTAAATGATCATTAATAGTATAATATATTTTATTAGTAATTTTTTTAATGAGTAATTGTAAGAAAAAAAGGTCAATATTTAATCAGGAATTTTAGAATACATATATATGTATACACTTACCCACAAAATATTTTTTAGTTTTAAAGACAAAAAAAAAATAATTGATCATTTGTCTTCCAATTACGTCTATCACCACTTTTTGTAAATATTGTTACTCTTTCTTATATTTAAGTTATTTCGGAAATGTATTGAGAAGCAAAAGTAAGAATGATTTTTTTACACAAGAAATGGAACTCAAATTATAAATAAAAGAAACTCACTTTATACTGCAAAGTGAACATAGCAGCACTACCTCACAGAAGGATTTCAGAAGGCATTATACTGTGGAAGTAATTGAAGTTAGCCAGACGAGCTATTTCAATATTCGTTTTCTGTCTGACTTTTCTCAGAGCATCAGCAGCAGAACTCAATTTGCTAGCCAATTCTGTAATTTGTGGATTCTATTGAAACCTTCAATTCAATAAAACTCTTAAACTCTTGAATTTATTTAAAGGATTAAATCTACGTACCACATTAATGAGTGCATTCTATGCATCCCATGCATTTTATTTTACTGACATTTTAGTATTGTACAATATTGTTCTTTGTATAATAATCATTAACCTTTAAAAAAACACTATTCCTGTACCCCTGATTAAAGTATAAGTATTTTATTTTCCACAACTTCATCAAAACAAACATATTTTTTGGTATTAATGTAATAATTGAAATTTTGCTTTAATCACATTGGATTAAAACTTTGAACGACATTATGCGATGATGTCACAGCAACTTTACATAAATATTCACTAGCAAACGCCAGCGTGTTTACTCGTGCGCGCCTCGAGCTAAATTTACTATAACAACGTTTGTGGATTGATCATCAACGGCTTCTCAGAACAAAGGAAATTAGTGGCGATGGAAATTTGAGCCCGGAGCGCGGGTAAAGATCAACGTCGATAGCAATTTGTCGGGACTGAGGCAACTTTATGCAGGAGGGCATTACTTTTAAATACAGAAATTATATGAAAAGCTATTAACTTAATATTTATTACGCTGTAAAGACAGCTCATGTGTAATAAATGTTATGCATCTCTTATTTTTTATTATTATGTTCCATCTACTCCGGTCACATATCCTGTTCCTTTCCAAAAGACAGGCTACTCTTAGGATTGGGAGTATCCCTGGGTAGCGGCGATTACCCGCTCTCTAGTGGCATGCTCGATTGTCCTTTAACATACATTAAAAAAAAATTCTCCTTTTACAGTTTTTGGTATCACATTTGCGATTTACGGGGACAAAACATGAATGATATTATGTCGATTATGTTGCGTACATGCCGTTGAAGTTGCATGTTAAAATTTATCGTAATGGGTGCACGTAACAAAATTTATTTAACGGAAACCTTAACGACGTCAATGGTGGCCCACTGGTTGTACGACCGCCGGCCGCGCAGGGCGCGTTTAATCATTGTTAAATATTATTAAACAATTAATTAGAAAAAAAAACTATCCTTAGTTTCTTGCTCCTTATTCTTGAAGAAAACAGCCTCCCACGCGAGTGGTAAATTCATAAGATAATCGTGTATTTGAAGAGTTATATATAACCTATGAAATAAGAGATTTCCAAATTTTAATTTGAATTACTTTTGTTACGATAATCAGGGTTCATTAACTGTATTTTTTAGAACGTCATTCTCAGACACTAATTGTTACTAATAAAACTACAATAATAAATATGAAATGTATTAAATAAATAGAAAATTATATGTATAAATATGAATTAATCTTTTATAATAAAAGAAAGTTTTGTAAAGTTGTTACTATGTACTTTTTACTCAAATACATGTAAAATACAAATAAATTTAGTGTTTTTAACAAAACGCACTCAAACTCAATACAAACTCTTTTTAAGAAAGAGTTACTTTTACGTTTCTTGCTCGTTCTTCTTGGAGTTAAACTGCGTGCCAGCGAGTGGCAGACTCATAATGTAATCACGTATATCACGAATTCTATATGATTTATTAAATAAAGATATTTTACCATTTAAAATATTTTTACTCTGCACTATTGTGTTTATGGTTCCCATTGCCGTATAGAAAGCTGTATGTTGTATTTGTGATCTACTCCGTTGTATTTACGGCCTGTACCATCGTTTTGTGGTCTGGAAGATTATTTTGTGGTCTGTTCCCTTGTATATGTTGCTTAATTCTGTTTCTTTAAAGAGTAGATGTGACGACGTATCAACATAAATACATAAAAAATGATGGCATTGTACGGTGTTACATTGCATCGAAAATATACGTTATCGTTACCTTACACGGTTACATGGCAAATAAATTTACTGTGCATAATGAAAATAAAGATGTGTACAATAATGTGATCTTAAAACTTTAGGCAGTAGTACATAAGGTGATAAAACCATATTATATACGTTAGATCTGACAAATAAATTATGGTGTTTGTTTAAGACGAAATTCATGTCGATATGATAAATAAAATATTTAAATGCAAAAGTATTGAATCTGCTTTATTTATCAAATAAAGCTACAGAGCCATTCTAAGGACGTTATGGTTACACACTTGGCCGAATATCCATATCCTCAAATTTATCAAAAATTAATGTTTCAGTTTGTATTTAATTATAAAGCCTATGTTCTGAACTTCTAATAGGAAATATTTATTACTGTTGAGTAACATTTATATTATAAACATATAAATAAAGTATATGTAAAACAAACTACTAATGCTCTTATCATTACCAACGTACGTTGATATATTTTGTAAGTTTAATGAAAGCTGAAAAATTACTACGACGCGAGTGCAAAACAACTAATTTAAAATTTCTATACGAAAAAGTTAATTTACACTCACCGTTTTAACGCGTAAACTTTACCATTTAGCGATCCAATAAATTGTGACGTCAGCAATATATACGTCTGGGCCAAGTTAGTTTTAGTGTCTGCTAATTGTTCCCGGAGATTGGTGGGCCCTTAACTTTCCAATAATTTATCGAACTAATGCCGTAGGAAAGTTGGGAATGGATCTAACTAAGGTTGTTATCTTTCCTCCATTTTTTGTGCTTCATTTCAATAATGAAAGAAAGAAATACTTACGAGACGACTTTAATGTCCGTCTGTTTGTATCATTATCAGCTGGCACCACTCATTTTCTCAACGATCCTTAGATGGAATGCTGTGGGCTTAAGATATATTCAAATAACAAAGTATAATTGAAAACAATACGAGTAGAATATTCAGAGGTAAAACTGGTCATCTCGTGTATATACTTTGCATTATAAAGCCGCAATAGAAAAAACATTTAGAATTCTCTTAATATTTGGCACTTTGTGCGGTTTATTTTGAAAATAATTTTCATTATCAATAATAGTCATAATCTAATTATTCATTAACAGTTAACAATATAGGTCGCCAGCTCAATATTTATGTTGACAAACATCTCTGTATTTACACTCAAATGCAATGCCCAAAAGTAACTGTGATGATTTCCTTTATCGATAGTTAATCCACAGTTCAGACCTATTTATTGATCTATAGTTCAGACGCACCTAGAATACCGAAGCGTTTATTTTACACGTGGGTCTTTATGGCCGGATTCTTCTGTCTCGTTTAGTCCGAGATTACCGTGCGCGGGCGTCGACGTCTGCCCGACTGCGTCCACGCTCTTTCATGGAGCTTACCTTCTACAACTAATTGTTTCGTATCAATAGTCGAAATGTATGAAAAACAACATTTATATATATATATAAATGTTGACTAAAAAAGGAAAAACGCTAAAGTTACATGTTATTACAATAAAAAAAATTCCTTGAATTTTTATGCAATCACTAATCACACCGGATTCTAATTAACTTTGGTATAGGGGTACGTTATGTCTTTAAATAATACATAGAATTTTTTTTTATAGTATTTTAGAAGGGCAAACACGCATACGAGTTATCAGAGAGTAATCACAAGGATATCTGATGTACAGGGAATGGGTTCAGGGAGAGGGACCAGGTTATATCAATTAGTTATTTATAATACATGAAGATTATAAATAACTAATTGGAAAAACTAAGGAAATTTAAGTATAGTGTAAAACAATCATTTCTGAATTTAAATTATCTAAGTAATTATATACATTTTGATGAAATTAAATAATAAGTGCCAATTTACAATATTTCTTGCGTTTTCCACTTGGTATACATTTTTTTATAATCCAGAACCCAGGAAAATAAATTTATTTTACTTTAACTGTTCACACCTGGCGCAGGTAACTCGTAGCAATCACAATTATTTCGTTAATACTAGATACACTCATTTTAAACTGCGTAATCACTATAAAAGTTCTACATATTCAAAGTTATAGCCGAAATATGCTCTGACTTTGAAACGCACCAAATAAAATAACATCTGTTATATCAATGTTTAACAGTGACATCGACTTTTTAAAAGTTACCGTCTTGTATGCAGTATTCTATTTTATTAAATAATATATTTTAACTCAACTTTTTTTTAAGACGTGGTAAAAGCTGTTTTATTTTGACTTCATAGTTGTCACTGCATACTTATTTTTTGTCTTTTAATTTTTTTCAAATTGGGTGCTCGAGTCTTATTCAAATGTTCAATACAACAAGTTATAAATCGCTCATCGGTTCGCGCTCATTCGCAGTCGTAGCTGTCGTGTTCCGATTTAAATCGATGTCATTGGTTCATTTACTTCAATCCTTAATGCCTTTTCCAAAGCATGCTTCACGATCTTTATAAGAAGTATTGGCCTAAAAATGACAAATATTACAATGAAATATTTAATGTTACATAATCAGTAATTACATTTCAAATGCGCACGTGAAGTTTTATTTAAATAGTTTTAGTGGCGAGAAACAACGGTTTTAGAAATGAGAGCTGAGACTGAGGCATTAAGACAGGCGGACTGAAAATACATCGATTGTTACGAACCCTTAAAAACGGAAACAATCGTATTTAATTTAAACAGAAATCGGCGATCGGTGATAATATGGATCTTTAAATTGATTCCAGATAAAGCGCTACGTGCAGGAGCTTTGTACTCAGTGGCTTTGCTTGTTTGTTTGTTTTGAGCGCTGTGAGTTCAAAGCAAGCCTTCTAGCTCTAATTGGTGCGCACGGGCGTCGGCGGCGGCGGGGAAGGGGCCGGGGCGGGTGCGCACTTACGGAATTTTAAATCCCATACACTTTCCGCTCTTTGAAATCGCCGCGGAAATGTTACGTGAAAAAACATTTTTCCGTCGTTTAAATGTTAATTTTTTAATTAAAAAGCATTTTTGCAATTCGACTGCAGTCCACGTCTGAAAGGAGTATTTAATTAAAGAAATCTAAGCATTTTATTTAAACGCTTTTTTTGAAGTTGACATTTACGTTATCTCGTCTCCTCGCTATTCCACAGCGCGCGCTGCACACAAGACGCGCTACTTCACTTTTTGTATTCGTCGATCTTGCTGTCAATCCCAACCTCGTTTCCCTTTCGATTTTGGTCCCTATCTTATATTTAATTTCGATTCTACTCACACTCTTAGTTCTAATCTTGAATATAATCCGAAAATTCAATTTCTTTCTCTATCCCGAATTTCGGTTTTGCTCCCTGTCCAGATTCCAATTTCGATACCGCTAGCGGTCACGGTTCCGTTTTGTATGAAACGGGGAGAAATGCTAGTATCGCAATATAATCTACGGTGTAGTACTAGGGAATAATGTAGTAAGAATCGAACAAAACGGAACTATTACTAGTTCCGATTAATGATGGAAACACGCAGTCAAAGTCGGAAACGAATACTACTACGTATAATACAAAACTTTTACATCAAAACGGACTAGAATATTCTAAGTTTTTGATGAGCGGTCAAACGGTGTTGGAGTTTAGCCATCTTATATATGCACATAATTTGGACTGACATTTTTATGTACTGCAGAATTTTAATCTTATTTCGTTGTAATTAAGACCCCATAAAATAAAAAAAAATAACTTGCCATTACGGTCGCTGACAAAATACCATCTCAATGACGATTGCACAACACACTCAATACCTGCATATACGTACGACATAACCGTGCTCGTGTAAATATTACATCAGCTTAGGTTCATAAGAGTCCGGACGCGCGAATAATGCATGAGCCGGCCGCCGGCCGCACTTAGGCGCGCCGCGAATTAAACCAATATTTAACATGGAGCTTTATTTAAAAATTAATTTAAGTGCTTACGATTCCAACGATCGGTTACTTAGTGTCGTATTCCGCCATTGACTTTAGCTTTTATCGTTTCACCGACGGATACAGAACGCTTCTTGCCCTAATATCCATGCTGGTCAGGTGAATTGGCAATCGCAGTATTAGAGTTACTTCACACACCTTACTTCAGTTATTATGAATTATATTACAGTCATGTCACTTAAAAATAACTCATTTTAAAGTTTAATAACTGTCCATTAATTTTTTTTACTACCCCTACAAAAAGAGTTAGATTATTATTATTATTATAGAATTATCATAGCGTACGCACGAGTCGATATTGATGCAAAAATATGTTTTTATATATTCTAGGAAGTTTAGACAAATTTGGTAACGATATTGTAAGTGGCTGAATCTTGTTTTACAGGATGAAGGGCAACGCACTGATGCTAAATACATCGGTTTGTTTGCGTGAAGTGGTTGTTTTATTTAATTATGGCCCCTGAAAACTTGTTATCGTGACCGAAAAAAAAAAAAAATGAGTGGAAATAGTACAGTAAGTACTGGTTGTGTTTACGTGAATAGCGTAAAAGCTGAACAAAAATTCGATTGCCTTGTGGAGCAACGTCCATTCAAAAATGCTTTATTGTGGCCAAAAAAACTAAGGCAAATGGCTGAAAATGACGAAACATGAAGGTTATAGTATGCCCTGACTTAATAGTAAAAATACTTAACAATTATTAGGTTGCATTCCGTTTTTATAGGCGATTTTAGTTAGAATTTTCATTTTACTGCGAAGATATAAGAATCATATTTTCTTGGTTTTTCCTTGTTTCGATTTTCTTTGTAGAAGCTCTTGAATAGCCTGTAAATAAAAGAAAAGGAAGTCAATTCCATGTTTTATAGTTTTTAGATTTGTGTGAATAAATGAAGTGGGTTTATAACAAAGGGAAGCATTATATTATTACATACTTAAACTCACTCCAGGCTGGTAGAGTACGTATCATTGTTTGCTACCAGCATATCACAAATCGTCATCTTCGTCGCTGTGTAGACGCATAGAGGAATTTGTGAAGCAAGAAATTGTATGTAAATTGATTAATATGGGAAAATTTATATTGTATATATTGGTTCTTCTACACTACGAATAAAATCGTAATGGAAACTTAAATTCAATTAAATTAAGATCAAACCCAAACGTGCAATGCAGAAAAAAAGATACAAAGAAACATTTTTTCTAAATCTATTAGTATTTAAATTTTTAATAACAAAATATGATAATAATTTATTATAATATGTAACGACTGGCTGTGACTTACCACTATCGTTTTCTAGGTTGTCTGTTATCGTGACGTAATCTGCACTGCTTGGCAGCTGATTGCTTGTGTACCAAAGAGGAACGTACTTTCTATTGTCTTCTTCATAGCCATGCCTGATTGGTGACAGGGTCTCTGAGGTACTGAGAGTCTCTACAGGCATTGCTTCAGATGTCTACATGAATACATATCATGCACGTAAAATCTGCTGATCCAGTTTTATTTTGAAAGGCGGCTTTTCAAAAGACTTTTGTCATATCTCTCATTTTCCTTATTAGGCTTGAATATTTTTGAAAACATCTTATGACGAGCATCGTTGATTGATATTGCAGCCATATATAGCGCAAGCAAATTGTTCTATTTTATCGCATATTGTAATTGTCAACGGCTTGTCTTCATTGAACTCTATTAGTGCCTCTTAATAGTCTTTGTTTTTAGCCAAAGATTATGTGGTCTCTCCATTCCTTTGCTGTGATAAGCTGGCACATGATCTCAGCCAATCTAAGCATTACAAACAAGTAGACTTTTTAACAAGTTCGCACCAATACTGCTGCAAATCTCGTTAATATGTATGATAAGCCGTTTTGCGATAGTACTGGTTTCCATGTACGAGTATATTTGATACCCATCAAGTTTATCAAAGTTCCCAAGCAATATAATCATTACATCCGTATCAGTCGCTTAAATCACCTATAAATACGGAATGCAACCAAAGAGTTGTTTTTTTACTACTAAACTAGGGCATACTGCGACTTTTATATTTTGTCAATTTCAGCTTTATTAATATTTTTTCGGTCAAGATAACAAGTTTTTAAGGCGGCATATTTAAATAAAGCAACCACTTCACGCGAACAAAGCGACATATTTAGTATCAGAAAGTTGTTCTTCATCATATGAAACTAGATTCAGCCACTTATGTTACCATTACGAGATTTTTCGCGATTTTCTAAAGTAATACTAAAGGATGAGTTTTAAATAGAAAAGTTGGATCAGTTTATTTTAGAGCTAGAACGATGATCTATCGGAGTGCCTGAAGAACGAATTCTAAGCAACATGCTTGGAAAGTTGGTTTAGAGACATGTTCATTGAACACTGTGTTGGTGTGCTGAGGCGGCGGCGGTGGAGTGATCAGCGCGTTGTCGTCGTTCGGGAAGGTCCGAGTTCGAACCCTTGTCTCAGACGAATTAAATAAATGATTTTTTAAGTCAAACAAAACCACTTTCTTCATATAGAATTTTAAATAGCAGCTGGGGCAATAGAAAAGTAGTGAGCCACAGAAATTTTCACTCACTGAACGAAATACAACAGTGGAAGCTGTTACTTCACGTCTGTATTCTACGAGAATGTCTTATCTCACTTATCGAGTCAGCCCATTTTCGTGCTACAGTTAAGTTGACCATGCCATGGCTTTCCCACTCAATGAAAATAATATAAAAAAGTGTTTAAACGAAATCATGACAATAACAACACATATTAATAATTCTACACCATTAAGTACGTGTTAGTTGTATACTCTCGATCAACCTAAAACCGTTCTACCTGTATGTATCACGCTATGCTATCAAATAGGTATTAAAAAAATACCTGTCTTTTTCTAACGCCTCAAAAGAAGAAGAAGGAAGTATAACTTAAGAAGTAGGGAATAACCGTATTATGATCGATTTTCAGTCCCAAATGTCCAGTAGCTTTTTCATAAATCGAACCTACATACGACATTATCGATCTTTTGAATTGATTGCCGTCTATTGAATTAATTTGCATTGGTGATTTTAATTGAATGTATCTTTGAAAGCAGTGGAAGAATAGAAGTTTGAATAGAAAATAGACCGGTGTAAAATACAGAACCGAGTGTGATAAAGGAACACCAAAAGAAACAAAAGTATTATTACGAAATTGATCAGATAATCGTACGCGTTCGATTGAACGGATAAAAGATATGAAACATTAAAATACATCACATAGTTCTTTATTTCGGGCCAGCTTATCTCCAGCTCCCAAAGCCATCGGTCTTCAAATAAACATTTATTTTGGCCGGGCCGACTCATTAGCGTAGGCCATAACAGTTAAGGCGACCCATAAAACTTATTTTGGAGCGATCGTTCGCCCATTAGCCGTGGCGGGTATTGCGTGGCGTGCTTCTCACGATGAGGGTCAAAACCGACGCCGCGTCAAGACGAAAACCTGAAACGGCCATAGCGAGCGTGGCTCACTAAAAATTATGAGATGCACCCTCACGAAACACGAAATAACGTCAGTTACTTTTGCGTGTGACGTAACGAAAAAGAGATAGATACTCGGTTCCGTGCGGTTGCTGTTCACAAGTGTAAAAACCAGAAAAATATCTGTGCATCAAACAATTAATTGCGCGTTAATTAAAATATCTTCTTCGAGGTTTATAATTCAGATATTAAGCTATGTGTCGATTTAAAAATGATTATTATTTCAAAGAAACATACGAGGTCTACTCTTGAATAATACAATATTCTTTTCTATTTAATGGATGTTAATCACGCGTATTCCTGTTCACAAACACTAAATCATACCTTAAATAAACTATTTTTTCAATATTATTCTTATATACATTTTTTGTATTTACCCGGAAATAGTATTTCTCGTACGGTAAGAATTTTCCGAATAGCCACTTAACTGGACGGCGCGCGGACTCACGCGACCGCATACCGACTTACTTGTATAAAAAGAAATTAATTATTATTATACCAAACATATACTTTATTTTTATGTAAACTTTACAAATCGAGATATTATTCTTTACCACTCCTTGTTGAGTTAGAATGTTCTGTTCCACGGTACATCTCACTTTTTTGAACTAAATATTAGCGTTTTACGTTAATAAATGGCTACAAATACCTTAAATCGTATCAGATAAATTTTTGACTGTTTTTCTAGATGTTTATATACACGCTACAAGACAAATAAATTCAATGCCGAATTTTTCTGACTTTGTTAATATTTACGGCAACGAATCTTTTTGTAGCCAGTTTTGGATTTTTTGGCGGGATTCGTCTTTCGCTGCAGCTCTCGACCGTATTGGCCCTGAGCCAGTACACGAGGGCGTAGAGTTCGAAGTTTGTGATGAAAACGAAGATCGTGGGAGTATATATCTCAGCAGTTGGATTGTTATAATCTGACACCACAAATGTTTCCGTTTGGATTTAACGAGCACTCGTCATACTGTTTCTGTTTCATGAATACCTGCAAATCGTTATTCGTGAAGACTGTGTTTTACAACGTACGTATAATAATTATTGAATTAAACTACGGCCTGTATACTAATATATTGTAATGACGAAACAATACTTTCGTCAGAATAACGAATGTCTGTGTATTGTCGCCGAACGCACTTAGTTTGATTACTCATTACCGACGAGAATTAATAATCGGAGTAACTGATCAAAGATTTTGACGAGCCGCTTCACGTTTCGACCACTTACATTGCTAATCGCCAATTATTATGTTCTCATTTTGTGAAAGTAAAATTACTAAAAATAATTGATGAATTAATACAGATAATTTTTTTTCAGATTTGCATTAGTCTTTCAACTATTAAAATGCATCAATACATTGCCTCTAACCGCTCATTTTATTAACAAAAATTGCTCGTAATAAATATTTTTTTCTACGACGTACGTAGAGATTGTAATTAATTAATTGACGGTTAAGATAAATAGAAAACTAACATTAGCTTAGGTTTTGATATATATCAAGACTGTCGAATCAATATTCAATTCGTTGCATAAGAATCCGTAGTGGAAGAACAAATTCGAAGATCAGCGGTGGGTTGCATGCTGCATGTTACTATATGTCGCGGGCAAACGTCTAATAATGAATGTAGGTATTTTTTAAGATTATGAGTTTCATTAGTACTTTTATTTGAATGAATACAAATGTGCAAGTAATTTATACTTTTTCGACTGCAAGAATTTGCAGCGGCTGGTTGCTCAAAATACCTTTGAGTATTCATTTTTCATGAATTACAATTGTACAGTTTGGTTATCTCTTTTGCATTATGCCAACGGCCCTGAGAAGTTGTGTAAAGAGCAGTTTGTTTCTGGCAACGGAGACAGATTTGACGTCTTCTATTCTTTGAGCAAATTCTCATTATTTTCTACTGTAAATTGACCGATTGGGTAGAAAATGCCAGAATCGGTGGAACCGTGTTAAAATTTACTGACAGAAAATTTGTAGTAGAAACTGTGGTTCTTCGATCTAATAATTGGCGAATATTTTCCATGTATACACTCGACAGTCTATTGCACTCAACCTTTGACTGTTTTTAAACGGAGAACTTTTATTTTGTTTTCAGGGTTTGTAAAAAAATCATTTCCATATTGAAATTTCCATATTGTTAGCATTTTCAAGGTGCACTGAGATTTATTTCGCCACTGAGCGTGAATTCCTTTTGATACGCGATGAAAATTTTCCCGGATCTTAAGTGGGTACAGAATTCTTTTAAGAGAATTAGTTCACAATAATCGTGATTCTACCAAACTTACGTGATTACATCAAAATAAATTAACTCTAATAAGAAATATAACACTTTATAAGTTCATTGAAATCTTTAGCGATTATTAAGCTTCTTCGTCTACAACAAAATAATTCCATATCCTACATAATTATATATTTTTAATACTAAAACTTTACACCTTAATTGTTAGATCTTCCCATTTTTTGTCAGCGTGTTACATTTTGATGGTATAATTAAGAACATTTAGCACCTTATTTTTCCTCTTGCTATCATAATGCAACACGCTTTTATTTATAAAATTGGGACTGTGATATAAACGTTGTTATAAAGATTCGTTTTTCCTTCCCTCTTGTGTATATATTCTATCGGTATCTTGCATATTTGGGCGTTGTTCTAACGATTCGTTTTCTCTACGTTTAGCTACTGCTAACCTTATTTTTTCTAAGCGTTGCCGCCTGTGGACATCGCTTTCATTAGCAATCTTCTCCTGTCGCTTCAATTTGGCCTTCTCTAAACGTCGTTTTTTTGAGTAGTAGTTTCTTTTTTTTACGTTGTTCCCACGAGTATAGAACAAAAACGGTCCATCTCCCCAGAGGTTCATTGTAGAGGGATAAGGGTTTCAGTACGACAGGGTTCTCTCTGGTACCCTGAGGCGCAACGTTAGCGATATGAAATGTCTATACACCCTCATACCATTCAGCTCTCGACACGTGTTCACCTTGGCATTGGGTCATCCATCAAATCAATCAGACATAATCCACATTCATAACAATCGAAACGAACTTTTTTTCCTTTTGTTGGAGTTGCATATTCACGCCGACCAAGATATTCGTCAAGACGAATTAAACGAGCCCAAACTCGATGGGGTTGCGTTGTTTAATTACGAAGTTCCTATGGCGACCTTCCAGTCCAGCTTTATGTCATAAAAATATTGCATTTTCATCCGATTTATACATGCATGCAAAATTTCAGCTCAATCAAAAACCGGAAAGTGGATCAAATTCAACTTGCAAGATTTGATTACAGACCGAGAGACAGACAACGGGACAGGTAAAACTAAATAAAAGCTTGTAAAAAAGCTTGTTTATTTCGAAGTGCCTGGGAGTACTTTTGTTGGCATTATTTGTGAATTTTAATTGGACAGAATATTCCAGATAACATTTACAACCTTTAATATTATTAAGGATGAAATATTAATTTACCACTTTTTTCATATTTAAAGAATGTTCTAGACTCAGTCGCTCGAGGCTAAATATACATAAATTTGAGCACTGCTTCTTGGTAGGCAGACAAATCGTAATTTGTATAATTCATAAGAAAGAAAATCCTCCTAGAAAACTATTTGATAAAAAAAATAATAGTTTTGGAGTTGGTGCTAGCTGGAGATTTGTCGTACGCGGTTGTGTCTCATCGATAGACACCTTTGTCATGCTTTTAAATTAAGTATTGAGTTTGATTATCCGATGGCAAGTATTTACGTTTATGAGACCGAAAATTTATATGTATGAGGATAATTTTTATAATCAGTATAAAAGGTGTTTTACAAATTTGGAATATTACGGGGATAAATTTTATATCCATTGGCATAACTAGCTCGAATTCTTTGCAGATTATTTCCTTTTGTACTATTTGAAAACTATTTACGTACTTGACTATAACTGTATACGATTATATTTTAAAAGTATCACCATCGAGTTTGCCACAAGTCAGTGGCAAATTTGTAAAATTTAATATCTTGTTTACACTTTTATATATCTAATTGCTAGTGAAATAGAATTATTTAGAATTTAAATTTAAATTCGTGAAAAAACTCAACGTCAATTTCGTCAAAATGAAAATCATTTGTAATAAGACGCATCCGAGTTTGTTAAATACCGCTGGTGCGTGTGATACGATCTCGTTTATGTTCTGTGCGCCCATCTAGTAGCGACTATAAAATTATTGTGATTCATGATTTCGAAATATCATGTCATGTTATAATATCGTCGTCCAATGTAGAAGTTGATTGTTAATTTATTAATTGTCTTGCATCGGTTTAACATGACTCTTGCTACATCGTAGCTACAGCTATTTGTCACAGCCCAACGATGTCTTTTTCGATGATAACAAGTAGGATTGTGGCTCGTGAGATAGACAGATGGTAAGTAGAATGAATATGATATTTACGTGAGGTTATTGAAGTTTTCAATTCTTATTCGAAGCTTTTTACAACTGAAAGAGAATTAAACCTTGCTATTTTTTACTGCTATATAATATAAATATAAGTATTTCATTTTTTGTTTTTTCTTTTTAAGCGTACTTCTTTATTGACGGGCACATTCCGTGTGATATGGCGTAGAGTAATAAAGAGTTTCGTGAATGAGCATTAAAATCGTTATCGAAATCGACCGTAACAATTATTCAACAAACCGTGTCTTAAAAAAGACCTACTTTCTATGTTTCATTGCAACATTTGGAGAACATGTATTTTCATACTTTTCACATCAAAAAGTTAAAACAAAAAGCATGCCCTTTTACAGCTTCCAATCCTTACTAGACCAGTGTGGTGGGCTAAAGGTCTAAGCTTTTCCTTCTGAAATAATAAGTGTGTGGGACCCTCCCACACACTTATTATTCCTAAGCAATCGGGCGATTACACCTGACATAGAATACCCATTATTTGGCTATACTGTTGTCTATTATCTACTACGTAAGTAAGAATTTATGTAGATATGTTACAAAATTTTTGGACACATAAAATCTTATTTATATATAAGTATTTATATATGTGCATGAGCGCATTCATTTACTTGTATGTCCATATATACATTAATACGTACATATTGAAATAGATAGTTCGAAAATTGCGCCACGTGACTGTAAATCTTCACTTATATTTGTAAACATTCTCTTATATAATTTCTACAGTTTCTTGGTTACGTAATTTAAATCCTATGACTGTATTGTCGATTTCAAGTAACTAACAAATCCTTATTAACTTTGTTGTTATATTTCAAATACTCAAAGTCATATCGTTCCGTCCTCGAGCTTACGGCCTCCAAATTTCAGCTTCAAATTCCAAAGTCCGCGCTAAGAAATTTTAAATTCGTCTCCTTTTTCAATTTAGCAACCGGCTCGTTATACGACAAACAATGCGGAATTTTCGGAGGCGGGGATACTCGCCAAACTTGGTCGACACCTTCGTTATCAACGGAATCCGGGCCCTAAACTTCGCCGAGCAAAATTAAGTTTGATCTTCCAACGAAACCGAGAAAGATTTTTATTGGGGAACGACTTCTAAGGGCGGTCAGCTCGCGGCGGGCGGGGGCTGCCGGCGCGCGTCGATAACACCGCTCGTAAACTCCTGGCCGAGGACGCACGTGGACGCGAGCGACGTAGTCACTTTTATGAGGTAGCTTAATTAAATCCTAAAAAGATTGAATTTATTACACTTTGTATGATAATTCAAAGGTAAGAAAGGAGTGTGATAATAATTGAGGTTGTGCAGAAATTTAATTTAAGAAAGTGTCATTTCTATTACACAGATTTATGAAAAAAGCAAAATTAGATATTGGGATAAAAATAATTTTAATATGGAGATTTATCATCGTGTTGACGTCTGCGTCGGACTGGCGAGACAGACGGCGTTCGGAAAAAATATTTTTTCATAAAAGTCTAAAAAAAAAAGAAGAGCTAGTACCCGTGCCACTCAACCCGGCAGATTTGCGAATAGATGTAGCATACTATGTATATACTACATGTATCCTTTGAGAATTGCTCTGAATAGCTATTCAATCTTCCGCTCAGTTTCTTGTATCTTGAAATCATCATTGCATTCACCGAAATTACCATCATCACCACCGTAATGGTTGGCGTTTCACCACCGCATGCTTGATGAGCAATTTTCTGCGACGTAAGGTAAAATTTTAGAATGATCTACGAACAGTTATGTCACCACTGAATTACGACAAGGGAGTCTTTAAGAAAAGAACGCATTTTTTTTCTTGATGATTGACAATGCACTATGGACTGGTGTCTACGGTGATGATCTGCATACAGGTGGCTCGTACGTTCATTTGCTCGTTAAGAATGGCGTAGACAAGGTTCTTCTATGCTGATTTTTAATAAATTATTTCGTGGCGCTGCTAGTTTTCGGTCGATTTAAAAATTTCAAATCACTTTAAAAAGTCATGCTGTAATCACCGTCAAACATATCGTTTAAAAATAGTGTGATGTTCATTTTGCACGTGGGATGAAAAAGAGTTAAAAAACTAAAAAGTTCATCTATATCGGTAGCGGTGGGATATGTTATTTACAACTGAAAGTGAACATGATAAAAAATATTGAAAAGAGAAGAACTGTGGGAAATAAAGTGAGTGGACTCTTATTTGCTGATATGAACACTAAGGATGTTCCATGATAAGCACGTGTGGTCATCCGTAATGGAGTTTGGTCCCTACTCGTACGTGGCAGTAAAAGTTGTAAATTAAAGTGGAAGAAAAAAGATTGTGATTGGTTGTGAATGGAAGTGAAATCAATTCGGTAGAGTTGCAGTTGCTGCGGAAAATATGTGGAGCGGTTTTGAAAGATAGTTAGTGTCATTATGCCACAGAAACCTGGTTTGAAAGAGGGTGTAGATAGTGACTATTGATTATTCAATAATAGAAAAATGTATGTTAAGATGGTTTGACCATCCGTAAAGAATGAATGAGCGTACTCTGACGAAACAATGCTATGGAATGAATATGAGTGATAAAAGGGTTGACAAGATTCGCGCTGAAGAATCTTATTCAGATCAAACCGATGGCATATTAAATGTGAGCCAAATTTTAAGCTCCCGAAACTTTCCGAAAGCTTAATGGTCGATTGATTGATGTCGTTGAAGCAAGAGAATATGCAAACACCATGTGGAGATCTGTGGTTTATATCTCCTAACCCAAAAAATAGATAAATAAATAAATAAGCAGAAAATAAATTTTGTAAGTTTGCCATGTGTAAAAGTCGAATAAAAATTTTACCCTACTCAAACCATTACTCACTTTTGAAGTCGAGTAAAGAGATGATTATCGTTTGCTTCGTCATACCCTTTATCGATTCCCTGTAATGACTGGCAGTTCGAGGTTCGATGACCTATTAACGCATACTGGGAATTCGGGTTTGCGTGACTGCGCAGTAAGCAAGAACGATCGCCGCTTATTTGCGCTATGGAATTTTACTGAAAATCTATTTTGAAGTTTAAATAGGTCGACGGATGTCAGTGGAGCGAGAGAGAAGTGTAATGGTCGTACCATGTGGAGGTCTACGGTCTCTAACTATTCTTCTGGGAAATAAACGTGAGCTTCTAAATAAATAAATATAATACCTATAAGTACAGTACGAATTACGTAATACGAATTATGAATTTTTAGTTTTCGATAGTGTCAAGATATTTTCAGACCTATATGGGTATATATTTTAATTTTAGTACAATAAAACAGCTATTAAAACATACATGAGCCAACATTATTTTATAACAAATATTTAGAATTTATGAGGAATGACTTGATACTCGTATCATATATACTGAAATTGAAAATTGCATTTCCATTCATTGGTCCATGCAAAACCCTAGATGTGGGACTCTGACTCCGCTTTATTTATGTATGTTTTAGGGTTCCTAGCCAAAGTGGCAAAAACAGAACCCTTATAGTTTCGTCACGTCCGTCGGTCCGTACGTCACAGGCATTTTATCCTAAAATGCCTGTGACGTACGGACCTGATACGTGATATTGATGGATTTTATACTGTAGGTTTCTTGAATAAGCTGCTACTTAGTTTAATATTTAAATAACAAAAACAAATGTTTCTAGAGGGGGTAGTCCATACACAGAACGGAAGCTGAAAAAAATTTTTTTCAGCAAACATCAACGAATGGCACATATTTTGACAATTGTTTTAAAAACACTAAGGTTTCTCAGCAATTTTTCTGATTAAGTGAATAATTTCGGAAATATTCGCACCGAAAGTAGCAGGAATTGTGGCCTCTCTTTTTTGAGCCGTATGTCCAAAAAATATGAAAAAAAATAACGAAGATGACGATTAAGTATTTACTTTCAACAAAAAATTATTTTGGTCATGGTCGGACATTCGCTTTTTGAGTTTGAGAGAAAACGAGTTTTGAGTTTACAACAAAAAGACGTAAGTGCCATGAAGATACGCTCTTTTGTTGATACACTTTAGTTTGCACTAGTTTAATAGTAATAGTTGATATATCTACTTGTTTTTCTAGCTATTGCCGATTAAAATGCTTCTAACTATTCTATGCTGGAAAGATGGCAAAAGTGTAACTGCATACTTTTTTTCATCTGTAGTACATTCTTTTTGTAATCATAACTGCGGAACCCTATGATGAACATGGTTTGACATACTCTTGGCCAGTTTTTTTATTTAGCTAACAAAACTGGTAACAATTCTTAATAAGAGTTTAAAAACCACTTAATATAGTGTGGCTATCAGACTGTACCTTGACTAGGTGTAAGCGAAATATGCGCAAAAATCACATAAATACATAAATAATGTATATGTAAAAAAAAAATAAACACAAGTCCATAAACTTAGACACAATCAAATTCAGTTATATACATTATACAATTAAGTTAGTACCTCAGAACCAAATTAATTGATTTTTTTTTGCGGAGTTTCTCGATTTTGTAGGCGGCTGCTCTAACAAAGGATATTGAACCTTATACATTCACGTATTTTAAGGGCATAAAAGTGATTGAATTAATTTAAAAAGAAATATAATGTCCGCTGACTTTCTGCGAAATTACAAATAAGGCAAGTGTTTATGCGATGCCGTACGATTACAATTTGCGTCAATTACTATCAACGAAAGCCAAGTCTTAAAGAAAGCGTTTTGAACATGTTCCAATTTATTGATGTGATGTCAATGACACTTCTTAAAGTTATGAGCCATGTCATTTCTGATAAACCAATCGTAAATCTGTTTATAACCAATTGTAACGTTTGTGAGTTTTCTGGGCTATCGATATAACGAATTTCTTAAGATCATCAGCATATGTTTTAAATTTTGATTTTATGGTACAAGATAGGACATTAATAAATATAAGGAAAAGCAATATATCTAAATGTGAGCCTTGTGGGACACCGAAATGCAGCGTCTGGGCGTCATATTCATAACTATTATTCTGAGCAGCTGTGATCGATTTCGCAGATAACATTCAAACTACCTCAGTAGCGACCCATGAATACCCTAGTACTGAAGCTTAAGTAGTAAGAGATTGTAGTTTAAAAATCAAATGCTTTTTTAAAATCCGTGTATATAGCACGTCTGTCTACTATGTCAGATATATCATAAGATTAGATGTGGTAGATATTTTAGGGAGAAAGCCATGTTGGTTAACATTTAGAAGACTTTTTACATGATAGTCAAGTTTATTACATGCAAATGATTCTAATATTTAAGTAAGAGTTGAGACAATTGAAACAAGCCTGTAGTTTAAAATAACATTTCGATCACAGCTTTATGTACTAGAGTAAGATGAGCAGCTTTCCATCGCATGGGAGGTATTCCGGTTTTTGCAGAAGTGTGTATAAGTGTGAGAAAGAGGCTTATATAACCGTTTAGCGCAATTTTTAAGGAATTTAGGTGGGAGTACATCAGGGTTACTTCCTTTATTGCCATCTAAATTTAATAGATGTTTTAAGACATCATTGAGCATTCACCAAACGAGGGAACAATGATATTGACGTTAGATGTGTCGAAATCGATGGACGTTCTATTTGGACAGCTGGTCCTGTACACAGCCCGAAAATACCGGGAGAATAAATCGCAAATTTGTTGCCCATCATTGCATTTGCATTGCAAATTGCAGTTACATTCAGTTCTCCAATAGACATTTCGTTTGGAATAGAAACACTGTTAGCCTTTTTAGCGTGAATCGATAACCAAAAATATTAGGCGCATTTTCACAGGTGAAGTTTCGTTGGTTTTTTAAATTTTGCAAATCATTCTTTAATAAAAAATCACAGTCCTTTCTTAATACATTGTATGTGAGTCGTCTAAAGAGTTAATATATTTATTAAACCTAGTATGGCATTTTGCTTAATCTATTAATGCTTTTATAAGGGATCTAGTGTACCATAGAGAATATTTATCATAACAGTGATAACTAGTAGGCATGAATTTGCGTATTATGGGCATTAAATTGAAGCAAAAATTTAAACCTGCTCTTCTACTGATAAAGTGTCTTTCCAGATCAAACCCCAGTCTAATAAACTAAGTTCATTATTAATTGCTTTATAGTCACTAGCGTTGAAGTTTAGTGTGACAGTTCTCTTCGGTTTCAAGCATTTCTGTTAAGATGCGAGTAAATTAATTATTAAAGGTGAATGGTGTGCCTCTGCTGAATCTATCAAGGTTTCATTAGATGCCAGGACAGTTATTTATAGTTCAGTTTAATGAAGAAGATTAGATCGAGAATGCGTTAATTCAATTTGACAATAGCATTGCACTAGTAAAGATCATTAAATGACACAGCGTCTACTAAATTGTTTCATAAGTGAGTACGATTTGGAAAAGCTAATAAAAATGAATTATCACAATTAATGTCACTGATCCAAGTGATATAACCTATGTCAAAATCGCCCACAACCAAAGTTAGAGACGAAGTTGATACCTTATTCTGCATATTGAGAGTTGTGTTGTATACAAAGGTGAGGTTTACCCATTATAAATGTTCCTTATAGCAGTATAGAAATAAATGTACCTTTTTCTCATAGAAACATGTGATCCTAAAAGTGTTTAAGTCCAGTGTCATACAGCAGCACCACTGCGGACGAGTTTAATTTCGCATACACAGAGTACTGTCTATATATTCTTGTTACTAAACTACTACAATAGAAATGCTGAAATAGGAATGCTTTTTCGTTGTCTCGAATAGTGTTTAATGGCCTATTCTACCACCACCTTTTAAACTCACTTTTAACTAAAAGTCGCTCATAAAATTAATTTAGAGTTCCATGTCTCCCTTTTTACAGATTCTCGCCCGAAGAATCATTGAAAGGAGGTCCTGTAATACAAATTTAATTTAAAAGTGAATTTTGTTATGTGTCAGTTTAAAAGGACATCTGGAATCTCTGAATGGAAGAATCTAAAAATGGAAGAGGCTCTAAAACTTATTTCTTTTTTTTTCTGTCTTCGCTTTTGTGTATATTGAGAAGGATCCTTGGGCCTACAGTGTGAAAATAAAATTTAGTTGCTAAAAATATAATTCGAGTTTATAGGCATACAATGTAAGAAATTTCTTTAAATTACTTTGCATAATAAAAAATATAGTCCTTAGAGCTCGGACATCTGTAAGCGAATTTTGTATAATATTTTTTGGTAGAGAGATGAAGTTACGGTACACATTCATTGTCATGAACATGTTTAGAGTAAAACCTACAAAAAAAGTGCGAGCTGTGGAACTATTTGTTTAATAGTAGCCTCAGATAATTTGCATAAAATAGAACGTGATCCACATGATTGTGTATTATAGTGTATTTGCCCTTTGTTGGCTGCAATATATTAAAATAAATATTTCATTTGAAACTGGCCATTCGTTCCGGCTTCGCACGGGTAGCAGTAATTATGTATATCCATACGTTTTCTGATCGATTGATAGGAGCGGTCATATGAAGAAGTTTTAGCAGATATCTATAGGTACAGTGTTATAATATGCAGAAAAAAGTTTTAATTATTGAGGAAAATACGACACAAAATAACAAAATATTCTGTCAGAGCCATGCTGTGGGCAACTTGGTTACTGCATATAGATGGGTCGGTTCGACCGGTGTAGTACATCCTCACAGAATACAGGCGTGAAATAACGGTTTTCGTTGTTCCTTTCATCCAGTTAATGACAGTTCCGGTGGCCCACTCCCCCTCCATCAGCCCCCTCCTGTTTCTTCAGCTCACTCCTTCCTCCATCAGATATCCTATTGCGAATCTCTATCCCTACCCAAGATGTCAACAACAAACTGGTGACTTCACGTCTCGTGAGTGTCCACGGGCATTGCTGATCGCTTAAACTCTGGTGGCTCATATGCTCGTTTGCCTTTCGATAATGCTATAAAAAACAAAATAAAACAAATCTGTTGATATAATCGCTAGAAAATTTATAGAACCATGCGCAGGGTTGATTTGAAAATTTCTTGGAAATATCATTAAAATCGGTCCAGCCGTTTTTGAGTCCATAGGGAACGTACATCATCTTTTATATATACATAGATTAAAGCTACTACATGTATTGTGTTATTAGTGTTCGCGTTTTGATATAACGATAATTTATTATCAGTATTACTAGTATTATGTATTATATTATTGGGTACAAATTATGATTGACTTTATAAATTGAATTAGCTGTGATATTGTTGTACTTTTATTTAGATGATTATGTGGAGTTCTAGTGACCTAATTGATTTAGTAAGATATTGGTGGTAAATTTATTTATTATTTATTAGGTGAAATGAGATATTGTGGATTGATTTGACTATTTAGGTAAAACAATTATTTTAATTGGTTGGTTAGATTGATATTCATTAGTTGGTTTTGTTTATTGACTATTTTAATTTGCAACATTAAATATATTACTGTTGTCATGTATTAATTTTGTAGGCTTTAATGAAATTGCATGTAATACACATAAATATATTAGTGAATTGTAATTTTAAGTTAAAGCAGACATAATGTGCGCTTGTATAGGACAATATTTTAGAAGGGAAAAAGGAGAAAACGATATTGCTTAGAGCATGTTCTTGTAGGAAAGAAGAAGTAAAAAAAACAAAAAGCCAGATGCGTGAGCGCAAGGCCCCGGTGGTTGAATGGAAAGTGGAGGCAAAAGGAGCAACAGGACAGTCAGTTTTAAGAGATAATTTGGATTTGGGATTAGTTGAATTTCGGATGAATTAGAATATTGGACGCGAGCATACCTTGATCGGTTCACGCGACCGCAGTTTAATTTGAAGATGTACTTAGATTTCTGTTAGCAATCTAAATACATCGCAAAAATAAAAGGTGTCAATACGCCCGAATTTGATTCAGCTACAGTTGTGTCTAGCAGCCAGGAGGTAACATTGCAGGTGGTCACCGACTTTGTCCGACAAGAAAACGAAACATTATTAATACCTATTTATTATTGAATTACATTTGTAATTCATAAATTTCCTAGGAAACACCTTACAGGCTTGCACTTTACTTTAATTTGTTTTAATGATCACTGGCTCCCAGGAATTGTCCGTGAGTTTTGAAATAAAATATGTTCATTGAGATGTTAAATTTTCTTATTTTGCATTTATCCTACCTTAGTGAAGTCGAATTTAAATGCAGAAAGTAAATAAACAGATCTGATACGCATTACAACTGTTTCTCAAGGGTCAAGTAGGTTCCTTAAAATGGGATCTATATGTATACATGGAAACAAGGTTTACAGATTTGAGTTTATTTTTCAATCTCTCGATTCTATAGTCACCTAATAAATAAACTTGCTAAAATAGGAGATTGAAAATAAATAAATATTGCAAATTACGTGATGATTATTAATTTATAATCATAATATTTTAAACATTACATGTAATTTTTACATTTTTACTTTACATTTAATTACGTTGAATTTAATGTCATTGCGTATTATGTTAAATATGTTATGTAATTTTTCGTTATATATTGTAGTGTGTATTTCGTATGAACTTTATTTGTTTGAAAAAAATTGCAGTCTTTCGCTACACATGTAAACTTATCGGAATGTTCATGATCATACTGGAGATTTAATCACAAGTTATTTTTATTTGATTCAGATTATCCTTACTGATATATATCGATATGATCTTATTTTAGTAATATTATTTTTCTCTTTTAGGATTTATATTAAGTTTGCCGATTACTCTGATAAATAAGTGTTGGATTTTACTAGAGGTAAAGATTGTCTATACCGAAATTTATATCGCTCTGCTTTAGATATTAAACACATTTCTTCTAACATCATGATGTTTGAGAAATCTTGAGTATTCAGTTTTATTTTCATAAATACATTTTCTATGAAACAGGAATTCTGTACTATAAAGCTCAAGAGAGTTATTTTTTTTCTTTTATAATTAATATAAGGTACTTACACATAATTTTAGTTGTCCATATCATTTTCATTGCGGATTGTAATGTCTTCAATGAACCGATTACATAAGTTTTTCGGCCGTTCAGAGGTGTGCCGCCGCAACCATAAAACTCAACACGGATTTGGACCAGAGGTGCTTTGAAATATAAACCACAGTCGTGCTACGGCAGACTAGGAAAATTAATACGTACATAAAACTATATAAACTCAACGATACAAAATGAGTGGGAAAAGGCTTTTTTCTCTAGCTTTAAGCGCAGGAAGAGAGCTTTCAGATCTATTCTCGATGGAATGTGGAAAACACACGACGAAATATTCTCTTTCTGGAGTACTCGTGGCAATCGAATAATCTTGAAGTTGAAATCGTGAGCTTCGGGTAAGCAAAGAACCGTTCCAGATTTAAAGCCAGATCGTTTCACGTCATGTAACTTTATTAACTATACAATAGCACGTCCTAAAAAACATGCATAAAGATTCAACATATCCATGTAGGCCTATAGAAAACTATTTCAATATAAAAATTTTCTTAAGAGTTCTGTTTTCACCTAAATTCTTAAATTTACTTCCTAGGAAGCACTTACTATAGAAAAACTTTATTCGTTATTTCATATTTACCTTTATAAGTTTATATTTAAATAAACTAACCACTACATAAAATAGCACTAACAGCTAAACCAGAAAACAATATTTCTAATAGAAGAAAGGAAACACATTATTACACTCTAAAAGGAGCAATCTCAAACGAGTCATAGAAATTAGTAAGAAAGACCAAAAAATTATAAGATTGTAAATCATAGGAAAATACATATCTAAGTAAAACAAGAGGAGCGCGTAAAGATTGCGGGGAACTAAGAGAAATATATATATATATATATATATATATATATATATATATATATATACCATATATACATATAATTGTTTGTGTATTAAACCGTATGTAAGCAATATTAGACAACCACTGATACACGTGGTTTTCGATAGTGCTTCATTCACAAAAGTCGAAGTGAGTTTATCGATGCACTGTTTTAGAGTTAGCTCATGTCGAAAATCGTAATAAATCATCGCATAAAAATTGTCACGAGTTATATCTATGATCATAAAGATACGTGATTTTCAAAATGATGTCACAATGTAAAACAATTGACAGTTAGATGAAACAAATTGTTTCTTGGATCCAAGGAGTTCCATTTTTAAGTGTCGAAATTAGTTTTTAAATATTGCTCAGTATGTAGCCCGTTCCGGATACGTAAATAGCAGCCCTCGAATAGGCAGAGGATCAAATATCAGTTAATGTTTTAATCGTAAATGGTGGGATTCGAACAAAGTTTCATTTCCAATTATAGACGGTCAAGAGTTGAATTGCTAAAGTGCCTTCTTATTAGAGGCCTACTACGGCGTAGAAGGAGCCGACTGCTAGAATTTCGTGTTTCTAACTTTGGTAGTGCCGATTATCTGTTGTTGTCAGTTAGCCAATTAAAACATCTACGTTTATACTGTAAAATCACAAGAGCCGCTTTTAACACGCAGCTTCAATCTCTCACGATTTTCGAGATTCTCACTAGTACGAGTTGTCAGATAGTTCACTGATTAAATTAAAATTAATTAAAGATTAAAAGAGAAGAATCCCTCAAAAAAGAATTGTTGAATCGTCATAACCCGAATCTTAGAATGAGGTAGCAAGTGAGTAGTGTAATGAGATTGTGTAGGGTTTTCGGTGTTATAGTTATTAATAATTAACAGATAATAACGGCTTTATAATTGAATGTTAAATTTATTCAAATCAGTGAACTATATCTAATGACTGTAATAAAAAGTTTAACATGTTTTTTTTTTTTATTTAAAGTGTTTTAAATATCATCTGTAGTAGAAGTATTGAAATCTTTTTTTATAAATAAGGAAAATTTATCTGTTGTTGGCTAGTCTAGTTTTTGGCCTCTGGTTTTTTTCATTATGGGCTATTAAGAGCACCTAAAAAATTATAAACTTTAACACCTTAACAATAAGAAATTGTCATTTCGACAAAATTTTAAATAAGTAATGAAATCAAATATATTCTTAAAGCTTACAAGAATTTAAGTATTCAGTTATTGAAATATGATATGTAATTCAAATAATTATAAATTGGTAAGACAGAGGAGGGAGGTCGCCACTGAACCATCGTGTCAGCTCCGTGTTAATTGTGGTTTATAATATATAAATAAGTGCTATGCAATATAAAAAATAAGTGCAGTGTAATCACAAACAAAAGACTACCAATATATATTGTGGACAAAAGACCAAAATTACTAAATAATCATCTAAACACAATGTAAATAGTGAAGTGAAAAAAGGCATTAGTTACTACCAGTGACTTTTTTCCGCATAAAAACTTGTTTTCAATAATTTACGAATAATCATACGAAGTGCAAAAGTGATAACATTAAACAATAAAGTGAAAAAATAATCCTAACCAATAAAATAAAACTTTGTAGTAATTTTAGAATGATACTTTAATATCGATCAAAGAAAAAACGCCATCTCGAGGATTCAGTGCAAATTCTTTTAGCACGGCATATACCAAATCATCGTTTCGCATGCTAGTACCTAATACAAACAAATAGAGGGCAACACAAGCATCAAACAATATATTTTTTATAAATCAAATCTGAAATAATACTATGCAAATAATGGAAGAAGTAATGAATATTCTCAGAAAAATACAAAGTGAACTTGACGAACAAAAATTGACTATCGTCAAATCAGCCGAAAACGTTACACAACAAGTTACGCACAACATAAATCTCAAATTAGAAGAAAAATTCAAAATAATAGAAGAAAAATAAGATAACCTAAAAGAAAAATTAGAAAATCAAGAGAAAAGATTACACTTCCTCGAGAAACAATTAAGGCACAGGAACATCGTAATATTTGGCTTGGCGGAGAAAGAAACATCTTAAGAAAATTCGGAAGAAAACATCATAAATTTCATAAACCGCTATTTTTCTTTAGGGCTGGATAGAAGAGACATACAAGAAACTAGGAGAATAGGGAAGAAAGGAGAAAAGCGTCGACCGATTGCTGTAACATTTACTACATTGGGCGCAAAAATAAAAAATTTTAAGCAGAGAAAACTTTTAAAAAACACCGATTATTATATAAACGAAGACTTTCCACAGCATATTTTGGAAAAAAGAAAATTACTAGAACAAATGAAAATAGAAAGAGAGAAGGGAAACTATGTCAACATCAGGTATGATAAATTAATTATACGCCACAATAACGCAGACGCATCAGGCAAAAAGAAAAGAACTCTACCCACATCACCGCAAGACAACGATCCTACAGGAACAAAACAAAGAATACAAGTAAACAAAACTCAGACAGGACAACAGAGATCGTCAAGCCTATCAGAGGGAGTTCTCAAACCAGGAATACTTAGTTTTTTAACTAACAAGAACTCTGGAAACTTAGCAAACGAGCAATTAGATAGAAATATTAAACAATAGCAACTACCGCCCCCCTCTCACTTGAAAAATACACTAAACACACAAATGAAGAATAAAAAATATCTTCCAAGCCGGCTGGTCACCGTGGAAGATCATGACCAAAACCCTCCAGAGAAAATAAAAACAAATTTTACAAAAAACAATCATCAAAATACCCTATACCTAACAACATATAATACTAAAACGTTGTCGACATACTCACGACTATTGGAATTAACAGAGTACCTGAAAAATATAAGCTTTGATATTATTGGTCTCGCGGAAATAGGACATCATTAAAGTAGCAGGTACTCAATGGTTACGGGCCGCAGAGAATAGAGAGTACTGGTCATCGCTGGAGGAGGCCTTTACCTTTCAAGGAGAGGGTTCTTGCTAACAGAATACAATCCTTGAATATATCTTATTAATTATATTAATTAAATCAATACATATTTATATTATATTCATACAACATTAATTGCAAACTTATTATTTGTCTAACTAAAAATTACGATGAGGTTATGAATTATTATTATATGATCGATATTTTTTAAGTAATATTATCTTTAAAATGAAATGGAATCAATTGTATTATTGAAAAATAATTATTTACTAAGCACGATTAAAATTAAGGTTGAATCATATTATTTCTATTGTTTCTACTTAAAAAAAAAAAAGTTTAATTTTAAATTAAATTTTGAACTTAGTTTTTAATTTTTTAATTTTAATTTATAATTCAAATTTATAATTTTAATTTTTAATTATAGCTTTATAATTTTAAATTTGAAACACTGAAATAAAAGTAGATTCAAAAATTGTGAGCAATTTGTAAACGTGTATTATAACTGTATTATGAAAGCAAGAAATAAAAGGCATTTTATTTTATATTATTTATTTATTATAAGACAGTGTATGCCAGTTAAATAATTGTAATAATAGTGAATTTGTTAAATACATAAATCATCACTGAATTACGAAATCTTTTGTAACGATTTTATCAATATTATAAAATAAATCACATTTACAATCTAGTACAACAGCTTCGCTTTAAATTTAATTTCTCAAAGGAATATTACTAAACTGTCCCTAAAGGGCTAACTTGGCTCCAGCACAAAAATGGGCCAGCTCGACTGGTGGAATACCAAATTTTTATAGAACACAGACGTGAAGAAACAGCTTTCATTGGTGTATTTCGATCAGGGAATAAGGGTTCCGGGGATCCATACCCTTCTGCGCCTTCAATAGATCTCCCATTCTTCCCTAAGAGGCCGGCAACACACTGGTAATGCTTCTGGAGTTGCGAGTGTCCATGAGCAGCGGTGACAGTCCACTCTCTGATGGTTCGTCTGCACGGTTTTCCTTTAAATATACGATAAAATTCATATGTTACCATTTTGCGTATTGGTCAATGTTTTTATCGACGTCATTTTTTGCATCACTATACAATTCTATTCGACAAACAATACATTTCATTAAAGATGTTTATTTTTTCCTTTTATACTTTTTATTTACAGTTTTTGTAGCTTTGTTACCTTATTTGCCCTTTCTTTTCCAACCTTCACCATTTCTCTTATTTTCTATGTTTTTTTTTTTCTGAAATAGGTACCATAAAGATGAAATTGGATGGCGGCTTAGTAGTCTGTAAAAACAATATTCTTACAAATACCATTTGTATAATATTATTGTTAAACAAAGTATTTTACCCTTTGTCAGGCGTCCGTTTCCTATAGGAAAGTGTGGTAGCCGAATTCTGAATGGAATAAATGTAGCAAAATTTAAATTAAAGAAAAGTAATAGTTATTTATATACTAATATGAATTCGGTTGAAAAGAAACCAACGGTCAAAAGTCAAATTAGCCGGTTGTCGGCCATCTTATACGGCAACTAAAATTTATATTATTCATGGTTTGATCAACAGACTATGAAAATTTTAAGTGAAAAAGTGATTTAAGCACTATGTTTCAAGCTTTTTATACAAACTTAATAAGTTCACAAGCAATCAGAACTAAATTATTCCCAAAACATTACAAAATAATAATAAAAGTTAATTTAAAACATATATATCACATTATTGTTTTTTGCTATTATTATAAGGTCGTGGAAAATATGTTGAATGGCCGATGTTTAATCGATCACTACGCCAATATTTTGTTTTGAAAACCCTCGTGATGTGCAGGATAGGCCGTGAAAGACATTTATTTTTAAACGTATTTTTTCCTTCTAGAAAAATCTCAAGTTTTATTTTTATTTTAATATAAGTTTATACCTTTAGGTAACCGTTAAACCCTCACAGGTTATTCTAGTAATTTTTTACTAATGACCACTTCTTTCTAGCTTTTGCCTATAAAGTATTTTTTACCTTTATAACGGGTTTGCTTACAACTAGCAGTCAAATTTTCTTATTAAGAATTTCTTAAGAATCTATGTAATATTCTAGGCTGAAAAGACAATAGATAACCTCAATGTGAAATTTTCAACTAAAAATATATAATCATTTCGTGCCGTTTCACCGAATTAAAATTGATATTGGCCAAAGTTAGCAATTGTTGACTTTTTCATAATTATAGTATACAAAATCTTAAGATATGACTTCCAACCTTTCTTGCTACAAATTGCTCTCTGTATATAATTTCTTAGCGCAGAAACAATTCAAGACCTCACAAAGTGTAGAGATTATTTTGGCGAGTTCCTTTTCATTTCATGCTTATTGTTTTTTTATTTAAGAAATATGTCAAGGACAAAAACCTTTATGTCGACCATTTTATTAGCAAATGCGGTGCCTAAGTTATTACGCGTAATAACAATACAAAGAGGACTGACACACATATTTGAGACATTCACGTTTTATAATAAATGTTTTCGCTGTACTTCTATCGCTAACAATTTTGTGAATTTATATTACACAGGTATAATAGTATCAATCCACTTGTTTACCATTTACGACACATAACGCTTATAAAGACGAATCAAAAACAAAGTAGAAGATTTATATTATATAATATTTAATTTCATGCAAAAGACAACAGATTCAGGGCGTATGATTATTTTTATAGCGACCTCTTAGATATGATTGAATCCCACAAAAAACAGTTTCACTGTATAATGTCACGCCAAGTACGTTAAACTTTTGTTACGAATTACAAATAATCATAAAATTATTTTTATTTCTGTGAAAACAAAAAATAAAAATAAATCACTGATTTTTACAAAAAATTCCCAAAAAAAAAAAATCATAGTATGCCAAGTATTGCTTTCAATTACTCACATGTAGCACTCAAAATAAATAATCAATTCAATAAAATGGCTCGTTGATTTGAACTCGAAATATATCGAAACGTTAAAATACATCGTATTTCTTTGATAAAATGGTTTTCAAAAAATAGGGAAAAATGTACTTGGCGCGTTACTTTCTAGTAATATTCTGTATCTACTCGATGAAAGCATCATTATAATGTTGTCACTCTTTACTTTTTCTTTGTTCATGTATTTATGTATATTAAAAATGAGACTTTATAAACGAGAAAATAGTCGATAATACCTAGAAAGAATAGAGAAAATTTTAAACACCAGGTATATCTATTAACCAGGAAATTTATTTTCATCAAATGAATATTTATAACTGTATTGTGTGACAGATATCGTGGGAAGTGAGACAAATACATAGTGTATAACACTTGGTCTCATATTTATTACCTTTTATCGCCTTTAGGTATTATATTTTTCAGAAGCTAAGAAAAGAGAAAAAGTAATTTTATTAAAACATTGCATTTTAATAAAATATAAAATTAAGTTAGGCTTGCTTCTGAAATAATACATACATTGTGTATCCTAATTTTTTATTTCGATCGGCCCTTTTCCGCATCGGATTTTTGTTTACGTAACTATGCCAAAAGAAATATATTTCAGATTATTGTAATGATAACTAAACGAAACGTTGAAAAAACCTACTTCGTATCATGATTTTCATTCAGGAATGTATTATTACCATACAATATTTGATAAGTTTTTCATGCTTGTTTTAATCAACAGCCTATGTCATTTTTAGATCCAACAAACGTTGAGCATCTTTAATTCCTGTAATTTCTGAGTTCTCTTTCAGTTTTGAAGTAACAGCCATTTTGATATAGTCCAGAACTGAAACTAAAAACTATTTTTAATAAAAACTCACACGTAATTCTAGAGATACTGCAAATTCATAAAAATTTTCCGATTCTCGGTGAATTAAGTTATATATTTAAGTAATCGAAATTAATGATATGGATTGATTTGTAAAAAAAGCTTACCAGTTTTTGATTTAACAAGATTGCAGTCAACAGAGCCAAAAATAATCGCCTTACTCGCTCCGGCTTCAGCTCACACTCACAAAAGTTGTGAGTGCATTTAGCGTCAGCGCACGTCTGTGATCGATCATGAGGTTCCGGCTTCTTAAGCAGAGGTCGCGTCTTAGGAAAAATTACATGTAACATGTTGGGTGTGAAGTTATAAAACCTGCCGCTTGTGGCGCTCGCCCAGTCGCCCTCGAAGCGAATAGACTCAAATAAAATATCGGAGTTCAAAGTGTTGCAGCTTTTCTTTTAATCAATTTTTGCGTAGAAACCGAAAATATTATCTAAAGTTATTCTTAATGGATCGCTTACTTATAAGAATCACTGTCGATAACTTTTTTTAGTACCCAAGTAGCGACTTAAAATAGCAGATCAGGTGCTCAATATTTATTCACTTTCAACTACACACTCAAAATTTCTGTAAGCGATTCTTACAAAGCTCTGAGCATACAATATCAATGCAGCCAAAAAATAACTAACTAATCGGTAAAATTACCTTGCCTTATTATATTGCTTTTTATATGTATGAATGAAAAAAATTTGTTACTATTTGAATTAAGCCTTAAAAATCTATTTAAGTAAAAAACGAATTATTTATTTTTGTTGAATATTATTTTAAATATCGTTGTCAACGCTTTAAATTCAAAACCATTTAAGTATACTTATAGACATCAGTTGGTTTTTCTAACTATACACAATATAATAATATAGATTATTCAAGTAAAGTAACTATTTGTTACATAAACTAAGCTATGTAGCATATATTTTAATCACACAATAAATAAACAAACTACTGAAAAAAGTTAGAAGAGGAACCAAATGTTTGGTGTAAATAAATGTAATTTATAAATAAAAAACTGTGAAAAAATATTGTTCATTTATATAATTTTAAGGGTTGATGATAGTCACTCTCGACTTATTCACTAAAATAACTCAAAATTTCTTAAGAGTGACGAATGTTAATAATAAGGCACATGTAGAGACTAACATATCGCATAATACTCCATTAAACTATAAATTAAGTACACAGACGATCAATTTTCAAGTCGATCCCGCGTGCGGCTCGTCCCGGGGCGGAGGGGGGTTGTTATTTCCAATCTAGTGCTAGGCCCCCGTCTGCCCGTCTGCTGGAGGCGAGTTTGCACTATAACAAAATTCTCCAAAAGTAATGGCTATCACGTAGTAAAACTTTTCAAGTACTATCTTATGATTCTGAGAACAGCGGATCACAATAAGTATTTCTTTTATTTTACTTATTTATTGCCTGTTTTGAAAAATATTATCAATATAATTTAAGTGCTACAACGATTTATTTGTTTAATTATTTATAAAAAAAATATTTATTATGAAATATACACGAGAGCAATATTAATTTTAAATTATTAATTCGAAATTAGCGCTTAAGCATCAACAGCGACACCTCAGATGTCTTCAGACATAACACTAACTACTTATGGTACTACCAACTTCGAAATAAAAAATTCGACCGAAATTAGTAAAATCTCTCGTAGAATCGAAAACAGGCGTAAGCAAAAATTTCCTAGCTGAATAAATATTAGATACTTAAGAAAACAAAGTAATTGTTAGATATATATATAAAAGTATAAAAAAATTATAGCAACCAGTATAAAGTGTCAATAGCGCTGTGATAATGAAAAATATGAGAGTCAAAATATGATGAGATTATGGTGGCACATGACAGAAGAATAGAGACACGTGTCTCTCACTATATGTTCAACGTGTACATGGCGCGAGACACTACCGTGTCTCCCGGACTTAGCTTTAGGGCTGAAAAATCTAAGTGTTTGTTAGCCTTAAGTAAATAATCAATTTAAAATAATAAATAATGGGTGTCACCCGACAACAAATACCGAAAAAAAGTTGTAAAATCGTATCCAGTAAATTTTACAACAATAGGTAGGTTTTCCCCGCGTTTCTATTTTATGCCAATGCGACGCTTTCGTGACTAACTTCACAGGGGTAGAGTTTCATGTGTTGTAGAAAAAAATAATAATGAGGTATCTGATTTAGTCATAAATGGAGTATACTTCCTCTTTATATAATTCATAAATTTCTATGTGATATAATAGAATTTCAACAGCGGACAGCGCAGGCAGACATTTTCTGCAAAAATACAACAAACAAAATCTGACTTGGATGTAGGTCGCTGCACAGTCTTTAGTCACGTTTGCGCGTCCAAACGTTGGTTCCCTTCATGCATGGGTGAGAGAAAAATTTCACAAAATCGACATAGAATTTTAAATAAAGATTTTCGACGGACACAATGGACAGATGACGATATGAGGTAGGTGTAGGATAGAACGACATCGAAAATGTTCAATATAGTTGCTTTGAAATGCTTTTCTTTTTAACATACATCGGTTGAGTCGAGTTATAAATAAAAAAAATCCATAATTTTAACCAAAACAAATTATGAAATCTGTCATTCAATTGCCAATTCAAAAAAAAAAACATTCAAATTTCTTAGTAAATATCGATATGAACTTTGAAGTGCTGTACCATAGTGTTTTTATGTAAGCGATACTGTTTGGTGATTTACGCAATCGAAAGCTTTAGGTATTTCTACGACTTATTCTGTTGCGTACGATGTTATTTCGTGGAAACACATTATTGCCTGTGACATGCAGTAACTTGCACCATGTAGCATGCAACTCACCGCTGACCCTCTAATCTATTATTTCACTACGAATTCTCATCTAACGTTGAATTTAGGCACTGTCACAACCACCTGAGTATCAGGAGTGTTAAAACTACCAACGGTTGCGCTTCCGGCCACTTCGCCCGATGCGTCTGACAGTCATTTGATTGACAGTCAGTGAACGTGACTGTCTGCATGCTTATCAAGATGTGCCTTATAGGCATGAAATGTACGTAGAAATTGTAATTGACGATTAAGATAAATAAAACCAAATATGCACGCCTTAAGCGCTCGTGACATGTTATGTCTTATGTTATTTAAATTAGAGGTTAATGATAATTAGTATATGAGCTTTTCAACAAAAATCTTTTTTTGAAGTTCTTCAAAACTTTCGCGAAGTCACTAATTAAAATTATTATACAATAATTGTTGTTAATATAAACGTAGTACTAATTACATTAAAAATAACTTTAGAATTAATTAAAACACTTGAAAGCAATTAAAAATAAATAAAAAAAACAAATCTGCGCGACTTATAGCTATATATTTGAACTAATGCGTACAGGTGATCTTCGAGCGAAAATAGTTGTTTTATTTTTGATATTACAACCGCCATCTTTGACAATTGCAAAAACCAAAAACATTCATTTCAATCTCCATTTCACATATTTAAGCGAAATGTCAGATCAAAACATGAATAACTGCGAGTTAAAAAATTCAATTACAGCTAATCGGTACTATAACCAAGCTACGATTTTCAATACAGTTATTCACAATCGATTAGTCATGAGATTAAAAAGAAATTAAGTTTAAAAGTCAAATAGTTTTTTAGTTATCGTGATTACACGGGGTTTTCGGCGACAGTAGAAGCACACCTACGCTCGCCCTTAAGAAACTGACACTTGCTTAGGTGTTGGATATCTGTCAATCCTCTCGAATCAATATTCATTTTTTTTAAATAGGAAAGGAAGTATTTCCTTGAGTGTGATTTCTTAAAAAAAAGTTTAAAATGTTAGCAATGTGTCGGTCTATAATTAGTGAGATTTTAAACCAATTCGATTAAAATATATCTTTATTTTGTAGGTTATGAATAATGCTTGATATGGAAATTGTTGATTTTGTCATTTGATTTAAGAGAAGGAATAGTCAGAAGAAATTGCTATATCTAATTAAATTAGTAAATACGTTTGCTGCAATACATTCACTAGATGTAGCCGATAAATATAGAGGTACAATAATTAATAACAGAATTTTCTGCTTTAACAGGCTGCTCCCTTAAATTCGTGGCATTAAATTGATCCGCGGCCTAATAGGCAGCGTCACGAATTCCTATCATCGACTATTCGCCAGTTAAATACCAAAACAGTATAGATTTTTATCATTTCAGTTCGTAAATAATCGGCGATGGAAAATCGTAAAATTAAACACATAAATACTAAATATCATACTAACATCGTGTAGGTAGTACCTCGTTAGATCCATTCTATTTGGTCAGTGTATCGTTCTTCCCTAACTTAATCTTATGTATAGATCTGCATACATAGATCTATAAATAAGATCAAGTGACCGAAAGAAAGTTTCATTAAACCTACTTTCAGAAACAAGGAAATCCTTAAGCGCAAGTTCACCCTCACGCCGGAGTCGCGCTGTCTCGCTCGGTCGCTTCGGCGCTAAGACACGCCGTCGCACTCCGTCCGACCTCGGACCTCCGCCCGGGCGTCATTAGCAAACATTTTCTCCAATATTTGACATATGCCATTGTCGCGAATGAGAACTTTCGCGACGGACGCTCATACGGAAATACACCCTGTCGCGTTCGCATTAAGGTCGCCAATGGAACGATCGCGTGTTCGAGAGGCGAAGGGCTGATCATAAGATCTCCGTGCTCTTGTCGATGACGTTACCGATACGCCGACTGTCCCCGCTCACTTTTGTCGTTTCCTTCGCCGTGAATCGATCTTATGACTTTGCTGAAAATAGAAAGAAATAGCCCATACGAGTCTTTGAGATTTCCTTCTTTGCTTCTAATTTTATTATATATTCCTAATTTTTGTTTCGAGTGACATTTCTGTAAATGTATTGAGATTAATAGCATTTTTTGTTATAAAAACTAAAACGCTAAAAACTAACGAAAAATTATTAGATTTTTCAATAAATTTAAGATTGTCAATGACAATATGTGATAATCAAATTTGCTCGGATGGATGTATTAAATATAAAATAGTTATTTATTTTATAGCAATACTAAAAACAAAAAAGCAGGTATTACATGAAATACATACTTGGACAATACGTGTTTAGATTTGTTTGAAAAACATTTAAAAATATCAATATTGTTAATATTTTCCTATAGATCTCATCTATTACTTAATCGGGTAAGATGATAAATCCTAATCAAAACTAATGCATTGGTAAAGACAAAGACGAAAATGTTTTTTTTTTGGGGGTTTTTGGGGGATGATACCGCACCACATTTACAGCAAATGCTTATTGCAGAAAACGCTGAATTCCTAATGAAACCAATATTTTGATAGTTTCGTATAACGACGACAGTTTTGGCAAAATAGGCCCCGATTTATCTATTCATAAGATGGCGCAATTTAGACGTCCGGAGTCTTTATGGGTTAATAAATTACATGAAAATGGACGTGATTTCAAAATATACCGCTTCATCCGCCATTAAGTTGCTTATTAGATTTTTGTGGGCGTTTCGTTTCTTTGTTTTTTGGTCGCATGTTGGTTCTTACTCTTATTTTCCTGAGATAAATTTATGAAACATTTTAGAAACCAAAATGAATAGTTATTCATTCGTCGTTTACCCCTAAAAGTTTTAGTGCTGTTACTAACACTACACTGTTATTAATTTGAAAGTGAGAATATTCAAGATAAAATACTTTTAATTCTCATTGGTGTAGTAAAGCATATTAATATATTTATGACTTCCTGATTGGCGCAGCCAGTAGTGACCCTACCTGATGCGCTGAACGCTTGGGTTCGATTCTCACGCAAGATAAATATTCGTTAAATGAAAAACAAATACTGTTCGTCTTAATTCTGGATGTCTCTATGTATTATGTATATACATTTACAAGTATATATGTATTCTATTATCTATCTGAAACACATGGTAGAATTCTCGGTCCTTAGTTAGGGTTCAGATAGCGTTGTTTTTTTTATCTGAAAATTGTAATGGACCGGGTGCATGCGTATGGAACGCTTAACGGTCGTTTTGGTTTTGCCGATGGCTTGATTCTTCGCAGGAGCGGCGCCTTACCAACTTAGGTTGTCGAAATAACACCTCAGCTTCTCGTATGCTGACATGTACGCCACATACTATAGTAAAATGTAGTCTAGGTGGAGTATTAGGGTAGTGCGACAGAATACAGCATGCAGCTACATTCTTATACTATTTTTTACAATATCTAGATTTTTCCTTCAGAGAGCGACCAATTAAACTAGTCGAATTTAGACCAATCAAATCGATTGGCCTGAATCTCAAAAGTATTCCTCGATCGGAAGCCGTATCGTCGGGAGAGCTATGCTATTGTTTGACATCGATCCGGCTCGTACCGTAACGGGCACCGCTATCTGGTGCCCGTGAACGACTGCCGTCAGCGGTCGGCGGCGCTGCCGTCGCGAGGGCCGCCGACGTCTAGGTTACCTGATCGGCCCTCTGAAGGATTATCGAGGTATTAAACTGCATATGTGTTTTATGCATTTTGGAAGTAAAACTCATACAAACTCATATCTTTATTTATAAATAATTTTATATGTACAAAAACTATTCTATTATGTACATTTTACTATAAATCGCACCAAAAAAGCGATGTTGGTATATGCGACTTACGAACTCGAAATTCGTCTATACAAACTATAAGACTGAAAAATAAACTAGTAAATAACTAATATGTTCACGCCGTGTATACGTCGGGGTGTATAGGAACGTTTTTGTCGCGAACAAAAATATTTATTATTAATTATATGTTGATATAAACATTTAAGTATATTATACCAAGAAAAAATAGATCACAATTCAATATTAATAAAACATTACATCAGCCTTGTATTATTTTATGTATAAGGACACCTTATAATGCTAGTTTAATATGTCCTTTTGTAAATTACTATAAGTAAAGTAAGTGGAAAATATAAATTAAACGTTAAAACTCGAAAATGCAATAAAGGGAATCAAGCGTGCATCGTTTAAATTAAATTCTGCACTGCACACAATGCACTGAATTCGGACGCTTAATGCGCCTGTACGCAAGCTCTATGACACGACTCACTCGCCGGTACAGCAGAGCTTTACATTGCTTGTAGAAACTATAAGCTTTATTTGTCACAATTTAGCTTAATACTATAAATGGAATTACGAAATCCAACTGGATATGTAGTTTTATCGTTTTAACTTTTAGTCGGCCGCTTCATTCTAGATCCATTTAAAATAATTTCCTGTTATCTTTATATCGTTCAGCTTTCTAATTACAATCGGATTCGTCTCCCGAGGTCACTTCCGAATCTAACTTTTTTCTCGTCCCTCCTCTGTTACAAGTCTAACGGAGGTGGTAGAGTAGTCAACACGCAGCCTTCGAATCCGTAAGTACCGGGTTAAAACTCTGATCACAGACGTATTATTTTATTAATTTTCAACTTATGTCATATGGAACTGCTCACTTTATGCTGCAAGAACACAGATTAAGCTGTCATCGATGTTCAACAATGTCACAGCCCGGACATCGACGACAGTGGTCATTTCTTATAAGTCCCAGCTCGTACTATTCAACAAATACCTTAATATAACAAAAAAATATTGCTGTAGGCTGTGCATTTGTAAAGGGTATCAAAAACCTGCAACAACTATACAGACTTATACGGTCGTAAAATGATATTATATATACTTGCACAAACTTGCATGATTTTTGCATAAAATGAGATGGTGGAACAGGAATTAATTAGGATCAGTATTTAGTGATCCTAAGTTACAAGTTATCCTTAGTTAGTTAGTGATCCTAAGTGATCCAGTGTTGCAAGTATTATTTTAATAGTAAAAGTAAAATTTGCCTCCGTTGACTTTCTGATCTAATTTTGGATGCCGGTCGCTAGGTAAAGATCGAGATTTTCAGTAATTTATTGATTTGTTTTATTTATATTTAATATTAGTGCAGCAAAAAGTCTAGTGTACCGATTAATGTAAATACACATAAGGATAAATTTACAATACCCTGTATTATTTTTTATATAATAATATTATATACAATTAGACTACAATATTTCAAAATTTCTCCAATAATTTATTTTTATTATATTAAATATTCATATTACATTAAACTGTGTGATATTTTAGCTAACTAGTATAATTATAACTTATATTTGGTCCTGTGCCTAACGGAAAATATGGATATTAAGGTAATACGAACAGGGCTTATATCTCAACAAATATCCGCCACACTCCAAGCCACAGACCTCATCGTAGGTCTTCACCTCGTGACCTCGTAGACGGACTGGCAGAGGAGTGTAAAGCGAGTAACCGCTCACTGTCGCGTGATTTCGAGACGCTCTACTGCGTATGCTTAGACTCGAGGGTGGGTATTATGTTATTTACAGTCATAACTTTAATAATAAACAGTTACCATTACGTTGGTCCAATGATAGTTTCCCTGAAGCATGGAGTTATTCACGATTGAAGGCACAAAAATGAGTCGATGTGGTCACCCTATCTTCCTCTCGTGATGTGCGTAGCGTGAGAGAGACGTCGCTCCCGGGCCGTCGGCGCCACGCGACCACCGACGGTATCGAAGAGGGTTCAGTAAAATAAAACCGAGGACACAATCAGCTCCGTAAGTCTGCAGTGTACCGATATGGCCTTAGATTTTTATCGATTTCCGCATAAAAACGTATCTAGTGAACAAAAGGGGAGGCACTTTCTCAGCTGATTCAATTAGGGCGGGCGGCGCCGCCCGCCGCGCGACGCCGCAGGCCGTCCGGCGGGCGGCGACCGCACGCTTGTTACCTCACCCGCGAGCGTATGAAGTGGCGTGTGCGCCTGCCTGACTGAATGTCTTGGAATATGTTTTTTGGATCTATTGCAACGAAGAATTGATTACAAATATCTTTCAGTTTCTGAAAAATTTGGAGAATGTGCGTTCGTTGTTCGATCTCAGTCGAAGTTGAAAAAAGAAATGAAAAATATGAATAATAATTATTTACTGAAGAATTAATTACACTCGATAGAGCGATGCGTTCGCTGTAGGATACAAGACGAAGTGACAGTCGGCGGCGTTGAATTCGTACACCCCGCAGTAAAATATAACGAATTCTTCCAGCGCGCGTGTTGCGTCCGTCTGGACGTATATGCGAGGCGCCGACATCACACTATTTAGCTTTATTATTTACTTACGTACAATAACTTGGCGGAAGTCGTCGCACCCGCTTCTATAAAAGTGTGTGAGGTGATTAAATGTAATTAAGTATAAATTGAAAAATGCTACTGACTGGGTAATCTAAGAGAATCGATTATTAACCCAATACTCAGCTGTATGTATGTATATTAGTATTTTCATTAAATTATAATATTATAATAACACGCTTATTTCCCAAAAGGGTAGGCTGAGATCACAAATTTACACGTGGCACGATGATGGCATATCTCTCTTGTTTCACTGACATCCATAAATGTTTTCATGCATGTTCGTCGGTTTCGGATGCTTAAAATTATGTTATTTTTGTAAATAAATAAAAACGTTGTGATTTTTGTCGAATTATAGACGATAACGGTGCGATACGCGAGCTCCCCTCTGCCTTTAGATCATAATAAATGAGTTAGTCGCTCCTGCGCGGTGTGCGGCGCCAACAAAGAAGATTGCACATTATGGAAGTTGTGATACCCTATTAGAGTGACATCCAGTTCTCAACAGAGGTCAGTCGTGATTATTTTGCCGAGTTTTAATATTTTGATGTCTATTTCATCAATATTTTGTATATTATTTGAGTTAGGATTTTGTTTATTGATATTATATAAAATTACAATGCAAAGTTTAGTACTATACCCGTATTAAAAATACTATATAAAGATTTTTGAATAGTGAAATATAAATAACACAAACATCGTGTCGCTGGATGGATAACTTAGAAAAAAAAGCCTTAATAAGGTTTTTATTGATTTACCAAATGATTCACGATTTTCGGAATGACACTATGAAAATTGAATCGATTTATGTACCATAGAAAATTTGGCATTATCCCTTAGAGGAGACTTGGGAAGACGCCACAGGCGTCAATTGGAGCGAAGATTATTAAAATGAGGGCCAAGTAAAATCGTAGTAAGTAACAATAAAAGGTGTGGCCTATTATTGTCTGCGGATCCTATCGCTTGTCGTGATCAGATTGTCAGGTCAAGCAAAAATCATATATTATAATTTCGAATAATACTGATCTAGTGCCTAAAACTTGGTGTGACTTCTATTTTAAACTCATAAAACCGTTAAGAGACTTTTATAATACAAATGTTCTTTTAGTGTCATTATGACGTCTGGCGACCGTCATGTTGATATTTTCAAGCAAACCGCAGAGAATCAAAAATATTTTGATGCCAGAATAATTCAAATTAGAAACACATTTTGACTTTGGAGGACTAAAAAAAATTAACTTACATAAATATATTGACAATGATTGATAAATACAGATCCTCTTTTGAGTGGCGGAGTCGGCTAAAAATTACGTCAAACATAGTTAAACAGAAGCATCTGCGACCTTGTAGAGAACATATCTAAATTTCATTTTTGTTTGTTAGAAAATAAAATAGTATTCAAAACAGAAGTAGTAAATCCACACACCGAGTCCACTCATACTAAACTTAAGATACTTATTTTAAATGTTAGTATTAAATTTTTGCAAAACAATTATAGCAACAATTATTCATAAAAAGTAGGAAAACAAATTTTATTTAAAGGGAATCCATTATTTAAGAGAGCATATTTATACTGATAGAAATTTCAAAATCGCAGTGAATTTGCTTTATGAAAGACGTCCGCTGTAATTTTTGATCAAAATATCTTCATAGAAGGGAGGATTTATTCCGGAAATTGGAATACGCTGTCTGTAAATTAAATACGAAAGAAAATCTCTGAATGAATTTGACATAGAAACGTTTCTCTCATGCCGTAAGGAGGTTTAAGAAATTGCCTCTTTTTATTAAAGATAATTTATTTGAGAACATTAACCTAAGAAATAATTGTCAGAAATGTTCTAAATTTGTTTTATTTTCGCTATCGAAATGGAAGTAAGAAAGTTTTTTCGTTTTATACGTGCTAATAATGTATATGAATATTAACATTGTTATTTATTTTTACTTAGAATAAGCCTGTGTTATAAGCATAACAATGAGATCGGAGTTTAACGGATGACCGGTATTAGGATCGACAGTGGGACTTAAATTGAAAGCAAGATCAATAATGGACTTAAGAGAGGAACTAGGATTATTATTTAAAGCAGGACCGGAACCGTACTGCGATGAAAAAACTGGGATGAAACGGGGTCGAGAGGCTGAGAGCAGGGCCGGCCTTAGAAATGGTATTGAAAATGAGATCGAACGTTAGAAAAAGAAAGAGATTCATTCCAGGTCACGCAGGTGAAGTCGCAGACAAAACTCATCGTACAAACCTAAGAGAAAGGTTTGGTCGTGTTCGAAAGTACAAACTGGACGGGCAGCGGTATTAAGTTAGCATTAAGTAGGTTAGAGTTCTTGAATAGAACGACAATAAATATTGTATGTTTTTAAGCATGTGTAAGCGACTGATTCTCAAATGTTCGAAAGGCAGAAGTGCAGAAAACTATACATCAAAATGTATAACAAATTGAAAACGTTAAGCTAAGATTTAGTGCGTTGTGTAGATATTATTTCATTGCTGATACATTTCGTAGTAAAATGCTATATCACATGAATAGGTTACTTAAGACTTTACGTAAGATTATTTATAATGTTCTTGGTGTTGACGGTGGCAAAAGCGCGTGAAGAATTGGTGACAGCGCGTCCCGTACTTACGCACAATCATAAACTTGACACTTATAATAAAAATGTGATTTGACATGAAAAGCAACATTTACTGAGTGCAGGCATTTTCATCAAAGGCCGGCGTTATCGGGAAAATTGCGTAATTGCGAGCGAGCTAGCAATTAGTTACTAGCAACATCGGTGCACTCGTCAAAACTGATCAAATTAGTTTAAACTCGATGGGCTTACTAGTGACTGCTGAAGCGTTCCACTACGTATCTTTCTGCTTCATCGTCAGGCCCTCGTCACCAAGTGTCACGTGTCGGAATCCGTAAAATAAAAGAAAGAGCCCGAATCCGAGGGGCGTACTAGAAGTAGTGGACAATAAGAAAAGAATTATTTCTTTTTGATCATCCACGGCTATCCTCCTATCCTTCCCGGATCCATCATCAGTTCAGCTAAATGAAACCAAACCAGTGTATTTTCAATATATAAACATATTTTTACAAAAATCCAAATCGACACAATTTTATTAGAAGTTTGTTGAATTCGATTTTCACATTTTTTTAACACATATTTAGAAGGACATTAATAAAAGCATTTTAAAATACTTAAAAAATGGCTGTCCGGCCCGTCCATTGTTTTGTATGTACGTAAATTCCGTTCAACTAGTTCTCTGTGATCAATACTCTTAACCTATTTAATGAAGTCATCCTTAACATACATAAAAACGAAAATACAGATGTTTTAGAACTATAAGAACTCTATCCACAACATATAAACGTACGAAATACGTAAACATAGTTACTTGGGTAATTCGTAAACGATAGTTTTATTACTCGGCCGAGTCATTAAGGGGCATAAAAACCTTTGATGCATAACAGTTATGCTGTGTTACACACACGACACACACAATACATAAGAAGATCTAACAAAGATTTTTGGCCTACAAAAGTTACTAGTCATGCTTTAGGTAGTAAGTACCTATATAACAAGATAAATTTTAGGTTATCGTTCTTAAAAGGATATTGTGCTTAAAAGTTTTTCATGACCCTTACGAATTTTCTTCTTCTCTACTTTTATATTAATTTCTAATTTGTCTATCCATTAAGGCATTAAAATCTTGCAATTTGTTTCCAATCTACACCAGGAATTCCAGATTAAGAATCGATAACAATACGATAATTTAATGCTTTCTGGTTGATATGATAATGGAGCCGAGAGTTGGAGAGTGGAACTCTCCATTGGTCAGCCCTTTGAGTTTGTATGGTTTGTTTTGACTAGCCATATACATTACAATACACTTGCTGACGAGGGTCTGGTGATGGAGCTGTAAGGTGAAAGATGAAATTCTTTAACGGCCATTAGTAAGCTCTCAAGTTTGTACTCATTTAGTTTATTTTGATGTGTCCAATACTATTGCGTAATTATCGACCGTTAATTTACTCGCAGTACACAATTCTTTGCAGTGACTCGATTTGTTATTTCGTGTTATCATATAATATAAATTGTAACAAATTGAATAAAACAAAAAAAAAATATCGAACTGAAATGGAATAAAATATAGTTTAAGTAATTATAAGAGCATGTTTTAATAAATTCAAAAATAACTTTTTGATCAGCGTAAAAAGTGTGGGATGCTTGATATTAATTGAGATGTTCTCTAAAATACCACGTTTTCACAACTTTACTTCAACGGCAACTAACTACAACAGTTAGAGCATTGATATTGAGCTCTTCACGCTTATTTTATGTTAATTCATTTAAACAAATTCGTCCAAAGCATATTGTCCTTTTTATCCACTTCGAGTATTATATTCGGTGAGGTAATAAAAATGTGATATAAATTATATACGCAAAAACGAAAAATGCGGACCTGCATTTTTAAATTCGATGCATTTTAGGTAACTTAGTGAAATTCTATTTTAATTTGGTCTGATGTCTAGTTACCTGAAATAAGACAATTGTGTACATTTGTCGATATATTAAAATTATTTATGAAGGAAAAGTTACAATAAATAATATCAATGAAAAATTAAAAAAAAACACATTTTAGTGAATTTGAAAGCAAAAGACATTTTTTTTTTTTAATTTTGATTGATGTAAAATAACATAAGTTGGGGCGTTTTGTAATTACGATTTCATGATTTTAAGAATAACAAGCGATCACAAAATTAGATAACTGACAGTCAGTCACTTGACAGACTAGAATCATTAGTTGTGATACCAACGGCAATGGTAATACAACGGACGTAATTTGTCGATCGCGGAAGCGGATTGTTGAGTTGGTAGACGAAAACAACTAATGTCTATTTTTAGACTATAGTTACATACTATAGTGTTTAAACGTCTTTACCGTCGTTTAATTTATTTACCGTTCGTCATCTCGACGACCAGCAATCCTCTTGCGTCTTCGTCTGCATGGACATAAAACAAATTTGTCCGTTTTTTTTTGTGTCTGATCCATCGTAGTTTCGCTTAAGTTCATTCGTCTTTTGTTACCCTCTTCAATCAGTTTTTAGTGTTAACCGTTCTCGATAAAAGTCTGGGTCTACTTTATTCATTTGTCCAATGTTATCAGACGGAGTCGAACGCCGAACTGTTAAAAGTGAAGAAAAAGTATTTTAACCCAACTCGCACAGTGTTACCTTCTTGCTCTTCACCAAAATGAAAATTATTGTTTTCTTATGCAACTTTTGCACCACTTTTCACTTTTGTGCAGGTTTGGTCGTAATAAAATGTTGAAGTACCTGTTTCGTTAATTATGTCAAATAATACTACTTAAGTTTATCGGTTTAAACATTAAGGAAGTTTAAAGTAATTTGGATCAAAACAAAATAATCGGCCATTCCTATTTTGCCATCCCTTTCTGCTCTTAAAAGTTGAATTTAGAGAAATTCTATCTTGAGATAGAGTTTCTCGTTTAAACGATGAATACAATATAAATTAAAGATCCTCCCCAAACCATTGCTATTCTCAACGGGTTGGGCTCGGCAATGATTAGTCATTGAATGAATCAGCCAGTCAGGGTTTCGCCTTTCCTATTCATAGATTGTGGCAGGCTTTAATAGCTAGCCGCATCGAACATAACGAACTAGGTTAATTGATTTTAATATAGTGAAACCAACAAAATAAATCCTAAGTATGTACATATTTAAATCGTTGGTAATGAAAATGCCTGATTTGGAATATACAGTAATATGTAGGCGGTGCAATGCTATCTGAAGGTGCGCTGGGAGCTCTCACTACATGTCGGTTCTACGACGACGTCGATGGGATCAATAATAAATCTGTTTGTTCAATAACCGTTCATACTATTTTCGCAAAAGAGGAAAATCAATGATTATCGCTAATGTATGAACGAATAGCGAATTAATCCGCCACACCGAAAACCATTGCAGTAGACAAGTTTTAGAAATGCTTTCGACGGGGGTCAGTAGAAAAAGCTTTTATCTAATTGCGTCTTCTCAAAGAATACGTACACAGTCTAATGCTAAAATAAATAACACCAGCCCCGGGCTATTAGTGTGCGAGGTGGGCGCGAGACGGGCGATCACCGGACCGGATTACTTCGCGTTACACGTATGATTACGTAGGTTGTTTTTATTGTTGTCTATACCGTTGTAGAAATTTACACATGTAATAACACAATAGAACCGAATTTGTCTGTACATTGAGGTTTGTATGAAAAATGGAGATAAGACGTTAAGAGAAAGGCGATATAAAAGGAAACAACTATTTTTAAATTTTTGTCTGTCTGTCTGTGTATATTTCTGTCTGTTTGCGCACGTCTCTGAAATTACTCGACCGATCTTAATTCAGTTTTCACGGATAGATAAAGTTTGGCTTGAAGCGGAATATAGAGTTTTATTTATTTTAAAACGGATGTTGGAAAAAGTTATCCTCGGAGATGGGTAAAGTAAAAAATTATATCAAATATAGAGAGATACACTAATCCAGAGTAATATAGTTATTAATTTATTTTGATACTAGCACTTTTCCTGACTTCAGAATCAGAACCGTGAGCGCTTTGTCAGATCAGGATCAGAATAGAAAGTGTGACCTAAATTGAATCCAAGGACATTATCGTAACTGAAATTGAAAGCGAGACCGAGATTAGAATCGACGGCGAGGTCTTTTCATATAAAATATGAAGGAATACATTCTACATCCAAGTGGGTGAAGCCGCGGGCGGAAAGCTAGCAGTCTATAAATTAAATTATTTGTTGGTGATACGTTAAAATAAAATTTTACATAAGATAACTGGCAACAATCTGATAACTTAAAGCTGATGCAGTAGTTAAGTTTGTCTCCAAGTCGGCCATGAGAGAAAAATAACGAACATAAACGTTAAATAGAAACATTCCCGTTATTTGGATTTAAGTATACTTAACAAATACCATTTTCTTGTGGTTTCGTTATTAACTAGTGTTTTTTTATAATTGATTTTGAAGAAACTTAGGAATATCTGGTATGAAGATTTTAAGTTGTGCAAAATAGTTTTTGGCTGCGTTTTTAATTAAGTAAGAGAAACAATTAGAAGAAAATCTAGTATAAGCAGTAAATTTCTTGTGATAAATACAGTGAATTATTTTTCGTGATAAATTTTGTGACACTTTATAAATAAAGTGGCACAAAGTTTGTTATTTTAATCGTGCTCTACGTAAACATAAATGCTTGCGTAGCGCTGCTTAGAAAATTATACATTTAACCTAGAAAATTATAATTTAAATAGGACATAACATTTGATTACCAATTATAAAATTAAAACTTTTGAGTATTTCTATATTTTGTATCCAGTGTAGTGCTAGTTAACTAACGTATAAGAGATATACAAAAACCCTTTAAATTAAATAAAACTTAAAAACTACACCTAAAAATTGAAAAAAAAAAGAAGCGACTAATTGTTTAACTAACAGTTTATGTTAAGTGTAATGATTTTTTTCTGGTGTTTCTTGAAAATGAACGAATCTAGAGAGCTTAAAATCCAAGTTCTCTAATTTAAAATAAAACTACAGTGGGAGGATACGTCTCCGTGGTGGGGTGCTATAAACCTACACCATAAATAGGCAATAAGCTCTTAGCTGCACAATTTTGGCGTGCATTCGAGTGCACGGATTAGTATGTTTGTATGTGAATGTGTTGAGGGGTGTGCTATATGTATATGGACTCGGCATGGGAACGGGTGAGAACTACACCGATTCACATCAACATTCTTAATTAAAATCCAATGCTTAGGAGAGGCATTTTAATCGTTTTTACAGATATAAATCCATCGGTTTCCAAAATTATCAATTTTAAATTACGTACCTGGTTGTTTTAAGTACTGTTCGTTATAAATAAATAACCTAAACACTGACGTTGCCAGTCATCTTTATCTGTTACCCAACATGAAAACATACACCAACTATCCAATATGACAATGCATGCAACAAAATTAGCCAATATAACAATACAATACGATGCAAAGCAGTTCTCGATACACCACGGCCACATACGACACGAAAGGCCCTTTCAGTTTTTTTTTTAATCATGTTCCTCAGTAGTCAGAATCGTTAAAATAACCAAAGAATTACAAACTCGAAAATCGACTAGGATTTCTCTATTTGTACACTTTTGGCCGTTCGCTTTGCTCTTCATTCTTGTGGGAGATCTGTAACAATTCGGCAGTGTATTTAATATTATCGAAATTACGACGGCGTACGTAATATCGAATACCTATATTCTAAATACATACCAATACAATACAGGTAACCAACCGGAAAGGGTGTATGAAAAGAAAATACACATATATAGGTGCGTAATTTTTTCATGACATTTATTTGTATTTTATTGAAATAAGATGGAGTTACCTTTCTTTGGTTCGTTTAATTTTAAACCATCCCGATCGAACCTTAGGGAATATCGCCCGCGCCGATGCCTATTGTTTTATTAAGGTCTCCTCCTTTGCTCTTACACATTTTCGCTGTGAAAGTAAACCATTTCATAATTAAATTTCCAAAAATACCCTAGGCGTACTAGGCGTCACGTCACTTAAAGCGCCCCCAGCCGTCCCGCCGCTCTGTAACCGCATCGATATAGTGTTTCCTTCTGATCGTGATTAACATTTCTTTAGTATTTTTATTCTTAAATTTCTCTACTGTGATTATACTTGGTAATCTAAATGAAACATTTTTAATTTTTTTTCTCAAGGGCATAATAGTTATTCAAAACTTAACTTTTGACGTAATAAAAATACTAGTTTTTTAAATTGTACATTTTTTTCGGAGGTAGAACGTTGAAAAGCGCTTAGCATTTTTTAAATAAAAATGTTCCTGTTTTATGTTAAAAGTATCATCGAGGCCCAAACCGGTCCCGAAATCCGCACATTCGTGGGTATTATCTCTAAGACTCGCACGGTTTCCTTCTGTAAAATCTCACAACGCATACTTCCACATTGCAGATAATAAAAACATAAATTTCCCGGCTCCCGCGGCGTCAACCGACCAAGTTTCCCAACTCGTAATTTTCGATAATTTGTTAGCGGAGAGAAAATGTTTACCTGTACCTGGGCCGCCCCCGCGCGGGCCTCGGAACGATCACTCTTTGATATTGTTACACCAAGTTTTGTGCCTGTCTTCCCTCGTTAGTCGGCGCACGGCCGGCGGCGGCGGCCGATTTTTCCCCTCGCTGCGCGCATATAATTTATTCAGCGTTCTGGATTATTCCAGCAACTTTCGCCGTGACGAATCGGACGTTTATTGGTGCCAATGTGTCGGTGATGCGTGAGCGAAACGGATAGGCGAGCGGGTGAAATTAGTTTAGACTAAAATTTATTACATTGCATACGCTTTTTTTTTACGAAGAAAAGAAAATTCCTTCTACATTTTGCGAATGTGATATGAAATATTATTTTTAAAATCCGTTCGCAGGTGGCGCCGTTTAACCTGTACTTGTAATATTTTTCATTCGATGCTACTACATCCATCATAATATCTGCACTGATTTTAATGTCAACCAAAAATTTGACGAAGGCACCAAGAAAAAAAAATTGCTATTTGGCTACGTTGCGGATGAAAATTGTCTATCAGCTACTCTCTTGCTATCAGCTACTTGTCTCATTTCAGGGTACGACCGCCGTCTCATCTACGCTCTGGCGCGCCAAGCTTTAGGCCGTGGACTAACACTGCGCTAACACCGTACCGGCTACCCAGTTTTTCTCCTAAGAAATGAATCAGTTTCTTGTTTTGGCATACGTTCAATTGTTCATAGTTTTAATTTTCGTAAACGAAAAACTTATTAACTATTCATTTAGCTTTCATAAATCTATCTCATGATTTTGTCTCATGGCAATATTAAAGAACAGATGATATAACTAAATAACGATGACGGAGTTATACAATGATATAATAGCAGTTAGGTAATGTAAATAACTATACAACTAGGTATTTTATGTCTAAAATAGAGATTTGATCTATTTTAAACACCGACTAGTGTTAATTTTTAATTGTAGCTTTTCTAAAATATGTTTCTGCTTATCGAATATTTTGTATCTATAGTAGTTCTTTCTGCCACAAAAATTAATTTTCTATCTGCCCCACTTAATAGGCTGATCTGATGTAAATAATTGCCAGTTAACATTTAAAATTGGATAACTTGATATATTACAATATTAGTTTACAAATAGTTGTAAACGTAAAGCTATCAAGTTTTCTACATCATGTTCACTTTACTTTTTTGTTTTAGAAAAAAAAATACGTTTTAGTCCAACAGTGAAGTTTCCAAATAATAAAATTTAAAATAAATATTTTATTCATAAATTTTCTATTATTACAATAAACTGTACCATATATTCTTTCATTTTATGATTACCATAAAAGGACCCCTATTTATGGTATGTTTCAACTCGTTTGAATATATACGACGCTAGACGCGCGGCGCGTCGCATCTGAGTCCAGCGCACGCCCCGCCGCCGCGCCGACGTCGGCCTTGCGCCCGACCGCGCTCCCGGGACAAAAACGACGGTCTGGCCTACGAGCCTAGGCTTGCCGAGCTTTTCTTTTTCATCATATTTTCCTAACAGATAGCACGTGTGTGTGTTTCATCAAAACACACTTGCCCTCAATCACCCAGAGCCTTGAGGATTTTTTCTAAATAACGAACGTATGTGATATTAAAGAAGGTTAGTCTCCACTCATACGCGCCTGTGAGGTTCTGTGAATAGGCATTATGATCTAAGAATATTTCACTTAATATTGGTAGGTAGGTAGGTTTGGTAGGTAGGTTTAACACGCAATTAATGAGTATTTTACAATAATAAATAAATATAATATTTTTTCTATTTGTTTCAGATGCACGCTCCGGGCCATCTGAAACACTTCCAAATGTTAGAACCTTGATGCCCGTTTAGAATGCCCTTAAAAATCCTAGTGACGGACGGCGGTAGGGGGTGGTAGGTCGGGGTGGTCAGATGAGTGAAGGATGCGCGCGTGGGGCTGCGTGCTCGTGATGGTCGCGACTATCAGATGCACCGCGCTCTCGCCCGCGCCCCTCAGCGCCGAAGCCAAGGAGACCTATGGTAGGTGACCGAACGGTTTAAAAACTACACAATCGTACACAATAACATGTAAGTATGACAGAATTATCAATACGATCTGAAATATATAACGAAATCCTAGTAAAGTGGCGTTGGTGGAGGCTCAGGTGTTTTAAGCACGTCGCCATCGAAACTGGCGGTATCGGGTTCAATCTCAGACCGAGGGCGAGCTGACTTATGAATTCTTAACTTTTGACAAATCATACCGCACGCACCGTACTCCGGAGCGCATGTTAAGCCGTCGGTGCCGGACGACATCACTACGCCGATGACGTCGCTCATCGGCAACGTCCGCCCGCCCTATGCCTGCGGGGCGGCTGGAAATGCCCTCGATCTGAAATTAAAAGGCTATGGGAGCGTGCGCCTCGGCAGAGAGGCGGTTAAGACTTGACATAACGACGATAGAACATCGCCGCAGTCTGCTATATTCATCTCTGTGAATCACACGGATTTTGATCAATAACATTTCGCCGAAATTATTTATTTACATAATTTAGTAAAATTATTCTAGTATTTTAGAATAATATAGACTTGTATGTATTTTTTTATTTTGTATAAGTTTATAATACAATATTATACGTTATTCTATAGATCGAAAAGGAATAATTTAAAGTGATTCACTATTATCTATTAAGATTAATGGCTGTTCGAGTCGAACAAGAAAGAGTTGTAGCTATCTCAAGTGATTTGATAGACAAAGAATGGTGGAGACGTCGCGTACTATCACATTTTTGATAGCAGCTGTGATAAATGATTTGAAATAATGTCTCAATTTGTAAGGAGCTTGACATTGACTATATTGACGATTTAGATTGTATTTTTCAGGTCTTATTTACTTGGGTAAGGTATGGCAAACACATTCCATGTCTTCACGTAAACGAGTACGTTTCAACTCAGTTCTCAACTGAGAGTCTTACTTATTATATTTACATTATTGATGTAAAAAATATACGATCCTACCCAAAATATGATCTCAGACTATATCTATTTCATGCTATAAATTACTAAGAGATCAATTTTTGTGACCCACTATGTCTAAATTCACGTCTACAAATGTCAATCACGTACAAATTAAAATTATACCCAGTGGGCTTCCAAATATGATTTCCGAAAACAAAAATTCGCTATACTCTGCCTCGATATCCGATGTAGTAAGATACCCTCATGTTACGATACTATACGCCGGAAGCGTTTCGTGCCATTGCCGTGTAGTGACTTGTCGCATCGTTATTCAATTTGATATGTAGCATTGCATATCATAAGAAGGACGGTTAAAGTTATTCGCTTTAAGGAGTAATTGATGATTACTATAAACTTTAACAATAAAATCAAGTATAATATATCAATAAAGAGTTAAAAGTAAAATAATTATAAATATACAAAATATTGCGCTTAATAATGCTTTCAGAATTAAATTATTCTAACTAGTATTTTAGTAGATTCCATTTGGATAGTTTTCTTTTGGTTAAATTGTAAAAATGCTGCTAAGGTACCTTTATGATTTTATACTGAAAGGTTTGGATCTAAAACCCTATTTTGGTGACAACATCCAAAATCGGTAGTTCAACATGACCATAACATGATGATTATTCTAATACACGTTATAGAAGTCAAATCATTGTCTCAGAATTCAACTCGGTGTGGATAATATTAGTTACGTTACTGTATAAAAACGCGATGAATTGATATTCATATTATAATGACGACATTTCCTTTTCAATTTAATTGCTTTTATGCCATTTGTTTGGATAAATACACCCACCAAGAACCCAACTTTTTAATAATGTTTTTCGCATACAGTTTGCCAATGGCACTGCGGAGGCTTATAGTGCAGTAATTTGTGCAAAGCTGCCGTGAACTTTTTCCTTTATAGAAGGGTACAATGATGGCTTGCACCAATCATTAAATATAGTACGAATTTTCCAGTATTTATTAAAGAGCTGATACAACAAATTTGCCATTATACCCTCATCTCCCCTTAGCATTTCTGAAGAAACCCTATTATATCCTCCAGCTTTTCTAACTTTCACACGTTTTATTGCTTTCATAATTTCATCTATCATAATTGCATTTTCATTTTCATCATCAATTATATATTCAATTGCAGCAACATTGTCATCTACAGCTGTGTACTCACATGCAAAAACACTTTCGAGATAATGCTTCCAGCCCTCTTTCACACGACTATCTATATTCGGTAAGCATCCCTTAGCGTCTCTAATCGTATTTGTACACAATGTCTTGGGATCATTCCGGGCCTTTTTCACCACATTCCAAAAAAAAAATTTTGGTTTACTAGAAAATAATTCTAGAATGCCCTGTTATAGCGTTTTTTTTATTTCATTATTTTTTATTTCTATGCACTTTTTAGCTTTTATTTTTACATATTTATATGTACTTTCAGCCTCTTTCAGCTTATATTTCAAACGGTTCATTCTTTGCCCTCTGTAGTTGACCTTCGCTGATAGTAAATCCAGTCATGCTCTCTTCTTTTTACTAACCATTTCCTTTACTTCAAAATTTCATCACTCACTATCTTTACTATTATCATTTGTTCTCTTACTCACTCTACATACCTTTTCAGCTTCGTCTACTAATAAAGACTTTGTTATCTTTCACGATTCCTTAAGTTATAAACATTAATAGTGTTTGATTTCAACCAATCTATCTTTAAATTACTCAGTATACTCATTTTTTACATTCTCATCCTGAAGTTTACCAACCTTCATTTGTTATAGCTCCGTAAGAACTATTTCCGCATATTGTTTTCAACTCTGGCATAAAATCATATTTCGACAGACCACTAAGAAGTGTTCTGTGCCAAGGTTGATGTTACGGTACACTCTCGTATCCATAATTTTGCTTCTCAAACGATCATCCACAATCACAAAGTCTATCATATTTTTGTCTTCTCCTCTCCGCCAAGTATATGAGTGTATCCTTCTGTGGTCAAACATGTATACCACTCACAAGTTAAATTCTTGACACAGTAGAAGAAGGTAATCACGATTTTTATTCACTCTTTCATCTCCAAATTTACCTAAAGTTTTCTCATGTCTAACGGCCCAGTACAACCATCCAGGCATTAAAATCACCTAACTTTACTATTCTTTCGTTTCTGTCTCATTTGACTAATATGTCTCTTACATCAGCACAAAACTCTTCCCGCTCCTCCAGCGATTTGGACATATACAGGTCCTATGCGCTACAAATAAAAATCCGTGTCAGTCCAATTTTAAACTCAGAGCCAGACGAGCCTTAGATTTACACATTGTCAACCGTTTATAATTTCAAATAAACTTTTTGTTGAGCTCCGATGACCCCTTTGATCCTTACGGGCCGTCTGCATTACCGTCACTTAGCTACAGACTCTAGTTGGTAGGTGTTATCTCTCTTATGGTCGATCCAGTTGTTCCCAGCAAAAGTCTTCTGCTTCGCTTATCGTAAGTCGAGCGTTTCGAATTTCACAACAAAACGTATTGCTTCTAAACAATAAAGTAAATTAAGTCGAAACACTTTTGAGGTAAGACCCACTTTTAAGTTTCGTTTTCAACTTCCCCAATATCACTATCGGGCTTGTCGTAAATGGGAAAAGTGTGAGGAAGATGGTCGAATCGCGTGGCAACGCCCGCCCCATCCGAGTTTTCTTGTTAACGTTTACGGCCGTCGCGATAGTCGCGGAGTTGTAATTTGTAGGTGCAACTTAAACGGACGACGGTCATAAATAACTTCGCGGTCTCATTAATTTATGACCGAACCAGGAAATAGGAGTCGTGATGAGGAGTCGGCGTCGATCCGCGCCCCGGTGATTATTTACAGTTTTAGCTTTTCAGTGAGTTTCATGGTCGGATCATGTCAGACTTCTGCCGATGACCGTGTTTCTACGTCGTAACCGCTTCTTAGGAAAATATTTAATATGCACAATAAAACAGTCGTAAATATCTACCGTTCCATTATATTAAACAACATATATAAAAGAAATAAAGTTTACATTAAGGTATTTCAGTAAATTTTATGCATTGTAAATAAAGTAAAAAAAAAATATTATAAGACGTTTTTTCAACAACTTTTATTGTATGTGTGGTGTAAAACAGTTTACGGACATATTTACAATTTACATAAAATTATGATCTATATTCAAAAAGTATAAATTAATTTCACGTTCTTTCTATGAAAAAATGTCCTGTATTATTATTCTGACTGTTAAATAATTATTTGCATAAGTGAACAAAAAAATATGAAAAATTATGAACCACGAACAAACGATCAACACAAACACATACATTTTTAGATAGTACAAGTTTTTATTAATATTCATCGATCGTCTATAGGTGTCTATTGCATAAAAATAGGCAATATCATAAATAAATAAACAGTTATTTCTGAAGAGTGAACTTAAAATGTAACAAAATATCGATAAAAATATATTTTTATTGTATATCCCCTTAATACAGATTTTCGCCTTTGTGATTTGTTCCCCAATAATATTATTTGCGTTCTTATTCCAAGCCGACCAGCTTTCACAGAAGCTCCGCGTGTGCCCGCAGATCGCCACTACTGGTACGCCCAGGCGCAGGAGACGCTGAACAAGCGGCTGCAGTACGCCCCGGACACGAAGCCCGTCGCCAAGTAGGTAGCGCTCGGGCGGGGACCGCCTCCCCGAGCCCGTCGGGTAATGTCTAACGATCTCCGGACCGTTTCAAACAAATTTTCTAGTTCACCGAAGCGCAATTAGTCATAATTTTCATTACAATGGTATTTAGTTAAGCCGGCGTATTTAAACTGTGCTTAGGAATCGTAAACGACTATAATTCTCAATTTGAGTTTCAGGCTCGCAGGCGATTTAACGGTGAGTTTTTGGCTTTAAACAAATGAAACCACTCGCCTTGTGCCGCGTATAGTAAATTATTAACTTTCATATCGTATTAAAACAAGATAAAAAATCTGTCTTATATATTTTTTTAAATGTATTTATCCTTGATTTGTTGACCCGAATTTCAGATTTACGGGGTACTAGTAACATTGTCAGATATTCGCTGTTTACTTATTAATTTAATTCTCATTTATTATATTGGCGGTAATACAAATCGACGTAGTATTTAAGACTTCATCGAAAACGTAAAGGCGCTTCGCCGCCATGTACGGCCTAATTTTACGACATGACTTAAGAAAATAATTGAGGTGTCCTTCCATGTTTTGAAAATGTAGTACACTAGAAAATTTTTCTTTTTTAATGGAAAAGAAAAATTAAGGAAATGCATTTTTATTGATATTCAATTGTTCTAAAAACAAACATTTTCTATTACATTTATACTAATTTGTTCTGAGAAGGTGACAGTCTGAGTTACTACCGTCTATCTCTTTTTCTCTTGCTACATCAATGCACTGTTCGCTGACTGTACCTCGCCTGAAGTATACTGTGAGATGGTATGACTTGTATTTTGAACGCAGTGTACTCGTACCAATAGCCAATAGTAGGCTACGCCTTCCATTTCTTAATTCATATGAACTAAGGCTTTTTACTTAAATTTCGACCGTCATGAATCTTCTAAATTTATTTCATATGCTGACTACGGTTTGAACTTTACTAATTACCGCTTGCGCGAATTTACGGATTGTTTGTTTTGTTGCTTTTTGGTTTCGCTTCCATTTTCCTTCTTCAAATTAAATTATGTAATTGTAAAGTCGAGCATAAATTCGTAGCCACAGCGAAGTTATCGACGTAAAACACAAAGGACAGTTCTAAAAATACTTTTTTAATTAGTATTCTAGAAGTGAACCATTCAAAGTCTGAATGGAAATTATTGAAGAAATGCTTATAGTCTAGGTAACAAATTGAAAATGGTGAAAAATAGAGATACTGGTTCTAAAAATACGTACGATTGTTCATTCGATCCGAAATAATGTCTAGAAAAATATATCGAAAGCATTTATTAGCACATAAATATTACAAAAAAATTATAAGCAATTAAAGATGAAAAAGAGGTATTTCGTGTTTCGCTGATATCTCGTAAAATTTTGATATTCAAGAAATTTGAAAAAAGATTCTTATAGATGAGGAAATTTGATATTAATTATCTCTTACTTCCGAAACTCTACCTCATCATTTATAATTTTAATTTAACGCTAAAATGGGCATTTTAAGATAACTCGCGCGTCATCGAAATCGAGTTTGTCACACTAAATAATTCTTTTAAGGTATTAAATATTAATTGAAAAATTTGAACAAATTATCGTATATTTAAAACACTTTAAAAAAATTATTTCCGTTGGAATTTTAACTTAATTTAAAAATTTTAAAAATGATTTATGTATCATTTAAAAATTTATTATAAACAGTGTTGAATCTTTTTAAACTTTTTTGACTTTGTTTTATTAAGCATGTACATAAAAATATCTCCATGAAGGGAAAAAAATATACCAATTATTGAAATATTTTTTTTGAATGTACAATGAAGACGAAAGTTGGAGAAAATTTTGTTAAATAACAATTATCTAACTTGTTATAAAATGGATTTTAAGTTAATCTTCTAACGGGAATAAATTTCTTCAAGTATTATGAATACACCGTAATTTAGTCAACTTTTTAAATTAATATTTAATACCTTACAAAAATTATTTACCTAAAAACTTTTGACTCTGTGGAACCTTTCTTTTATATATTTATTAAGTTGATTATTTTCTTTATAATAATTTTTAAATTTATATTTGCTACTCTAAAAATGTTATTTTATATGGTACGTTGTCTTTAGCGGCAGTGCCCCCATACCGTAAGGCAGCGCGGAGCCCTATTTTCAGCGTTAAATTAAAGTTATTAATAATAGAGGTAGAGTTCCGGAAGCTCAAACTTTTTGTTCGGAAATTTCCTCCTTTATGAGGTATTTTTTCAAAATATTGTAAATATTAAAAGTTTTTGAGTTATTAACAAAAAAAACTAAATATTTTTCTTATCTTATTTAGTTAATAACAATTGCAATTTTTTACGTACAGTAAAATCCTCACACGGCATTTTTGTAGAGGTCATTCCAAATCTAATGAGCTATTGCTCATATTTTTAAGAGCTTCATCTCTATTTTTCACGTTTTTTAACTTGTTGACCGGACTACTGGTGAGCACTAAAATGAATTCGTAACGCTTAACAAAGACGGCACGTACCGTCTTTGTTGACCAACGAGCTGTTACTTACAATAATACTTCTATGATTGGATCGTGAATACGAGTAGAATAAACGCGTTGTATGTATTGATTAATAACATTTATGTTGACACAGAATTGTTTTTATAAAATATTTATAAATAATATCTGTCGCATCATTGACGCGTCTATTATAAAAATCTATCTTTTTTCATTCAAAAGCAATACGTGTCTGAAGTTCACGGTTGGCAAGAAGATTTATCGTTTTGTACGGAAAGGTATAATTTAAATTCGGCCACCATAATGGATCACTTTAATTCCTATCATATACTGCACTAAAAATATGTTAAGCTTACTATATGTAAAAAATATAGTATGGAACCCCTATCTGTGCGAGTCCAACTCGCTCGGGTTTGTTGCCATATTCTTATGTGTATGACTTCTGGAACGCAGGAACGTGATCTTGGTGGTGGGGGACGGCATGAGCCTGGCCACGGCGACCGCGGCGCGGGTGCTGCGCGGGCAGCGCCGCGGCCAGCCCGGCGAGGACACCGACCTGGCTTGGGACACTTTTCCCGCTGTCGCTCTGGCTAAGGTGAGTCCTCGTCAATGCATGTACGGTGGGATTGAAGGCTTCTGTAAAGATAAGCGTTTATAGAAATCCTTACAACGAAAAGCTTCCTCCATTCTCACTTCCACATGTCTCCCAGCTTCGTCTGCTTAATTGTACTATTACGCTCATTCTAATAAATCTTTCACTTATAGAAAGCCGTAGTGTTCCCAAATAATATGGCTTAAATTTTATTTTAATATTAAAATTGACCCCGGCTTCGTTCAAACCGAAATCATGGCTAATACCACAATCGAAATCAAAAGCGGGGCGAGAAACGAAATCGAGAGCCGAAACTGGGATCGAAACCGAGAACGGGACTAGAGTCGAAATCGAGTGCGGGAGTGAGATTAGAACAAAAAACGTGACCGGCATTGAAATCGCGATTAGTGTCGGGATCAAAATTGGCAATAAGAGTAGATTAGGGTTGACAATAAGATCTAGCAATATAAAACATGGAGGATACATTCTATAACATGGGCAAAGTCAAAGGGCGAAAAGCTGGTTCCTACATATAACTATCATGGAGATATGCTACTACTTAGCGTGTTAAATTCTGCCTTCTTGAATATCGAAGAAAAAGATCCTTGAAACATAAGGTGCAGTTGCAGTGGAAGCCCTAAGTAGTAAATATAACTTAAAATACTAAGTATCGTATTAGTTTATTACATTTATTATTAGCACGAGCTATGTCAACGTCGTACTACATGAAAATATGAACTGTAAGCAAGATTTAGGTGTCTAAAATAACTCGCTAAAATATCTAAAGCTGATATATATATAAAGATAAAGCCGAAACCCGAAGGTCCCAGATTCAATTCTTCGATACGCCGATCCAATACGAACCGCTGATTCAATACATTGACACCCATTTAATGGAATTCGTGAATGCGATGTGATTTGACCCATTCGGTACCAATGAATGTAACATTTCGGATCGTATAGCCCGAGTCCGTCCCTGTAGACTTTAGACTGAATTAAGCAATGCTATTTAACGAGTATATTAATCGAAAATCTTATTGTTTCAATAGTCTGCGTTTATTAATAGCCCGAAATTATTACAGGAAACTGACATTTACTAGACGAGCTGCCCGTTTACAGTTACTTCCGTTCTAACATTCCGTCAAGTACAAAAATTTCTTTAATTAATTCATCCGGTCCCGCTCTTGATTTCATCGTATCATCATCCTGAGCCTCATCACGGTTGATGATTCATTTCTGTGCATGACTGACTATTATTACAGTAAAATTGATTGATGAGAATACAAACAAGATTGATAGTAATTACCAATTTAGTTTCAGCTCTGAATTTGGATGCTGATTTTCTCTCAGTTCTATTCTGTGTCAGCCTTGATTCCGTTGCAAATATCGATATGCTTTATAAATAAATACGACATCTAGTATTGTAAAATTCGTTAAATTGAAGAAAAATAAACTTATATGTTTTTTATACATGACATATGCTATCGCACGTGATTCAAACTCTTTATATTTATGGGCGTAGTACTACAGATGTGACGAAGATGAAACAAATACGTAAAGAGATGCGTAAAAACAAAACAAATGAACGGACAAGGCTTTTATTTATTGAGTAGTGTCAATTAATGATCTATAAAATTTACACGTTAAAATGATATTCTCCGAATGATACATAATATAAATGCATACGAAATTGAGGAACAGAACAAAGTCACTCAATTTTACGTCCTTAGAGATTTTTTTTTAATAAAAATGGAATTAGTATCTGTCCAAAAGTTATTCGATGAATAACGCTATTTCTATACCATAAGTATAAACTTATAAACTTTTTTGAATCTGTACATTGATAAACTATTTGTTGAGGATTCTTGTCGTTGTATTCACGCTTGCATCTAACTCTATCCGGTTGTAAGGTTCTAGGGCTAAATCATGAAAATTGGTAGAGGGACGGCTTGATATTTGAAAATATGCATGGAACACTTTTCTCTTAAAAAATATTGTAGTAAAACATATAACGATTGACGATATTCATCGTGAAGATATACCTTTAGGCGGAGTGGTAAAATTAAATCCTAAAATAATTATTCAATGGTGTCATTTAGCAATGTGTAGCCGCATATTGCACGGGAGATATTATATATAACGAAGGTGAAGTCGGGACTGGCACAGGAAAATTTACGTCCAGTGGTTGAACACGCAGGCGGGATCTTTGTGAATGCAAATGTAATCCGTACCGCTCCCTAATACAATGAAACTTTGTCAAAATATTATTTTGTAGTGTGACCTTACTATCATCTACTATTACCGGCTACGATATTAACATAAATTATATTATTTAATGTTCATTTCTTGTATAAAACAACTTGTAATTTAAACCACTTATATCATACGGTATTACGCCATGAAACTACTACTTGATAGTTTTCCTATTGGCTTGGAAGCGCTTATAACTTAGTTTGATAGGGTTTCAGCCCATTAATAAGGCGGACAATATGTTTTAATATAAATATATTGTGCTGCCCGCCCATTTTACTGGGTTTAATAAATATTTAGATCTTTGAAATTATTGTTATTTGATGATTCAAATAGAGATTTCACTCGCGTGTACACAAAACAAATTCCCACCAATTCCGATTTCGATTGTAGTCTACTTTTCGATGATAATTCTGGTTCCGCTATCCGATCCGGTCCCAGTCCTGCTTTTAGTTTCAATACCCGTCTTGTGCCGATTTTGTTCCTGCTTGGATATTGATATTGGCAAGATGATATGTAATATTATCTCTTTTATTGGTTTTTATACACTTTTGTTACACAGAAGGTATCCTACATACTTTTCGAGTACACAATATACCTTTATGCAAGATTTTGCAATCCGCCTAGACCGTGCGTGTTTGCGCGTGACCGACATCAAATATACACACTTTTACATAAATAACCTTAAAAATAACCTAGAACCATCTTAGGTCGATCCCGCGTCTAATAGTCATAGTCTCGATACATTCGGTAATTTTTACGTAAATTGCGTTACAAAATAAAAACCATTTTTATTATTCACATATTACCCGACCGCTTCGCTGGGCGTAAATGAACATTATGCAATAACTTTTTTTATAGTTCAAACATGCCCTTTTCCTCACTTGTGCTTAAGATAAATCCTTTCATTTCGAATAGTAGCCGTTCTCGATGTCAATTATGATTCCATTGTGAGGTGCGATTCCGATCCTGCTATTCCAAGTAGTGGTCTTGTTGCTAATCTTGGTAACTTCTTGGCCATTGGATGTCAATTAATACATGACCATTTTTACTGGTATTTATAAATTTTTAAACATAAAAAAAAATCTTGTTATATACAATAATCCTATTATTTTATCTTATATCCTATCAGAGAATATAATCTACCTTTCCGTAAAAAAAAAAGTTGATTACCATCCGTTCATCCATCAGCTTATGACAAGTGTCCACAAAAACGTAATTTTTCATTTTTTTATTTTGTAAATAGTCTAGAACGATGCGTAAATGAGTCAGTGTAGAAGGATCAAGTCCCAATTACAATCCGCCCAGCTGATAGAACACTAAGAAAAAATATTTTAATTATACAATATACAAATTTACAATAAAAGCTATGCAATATTAACACATTATATTTTCATAAAGACATAAGTGTAAGCCTCGCGCAACTCTCAAACGTCACTCCAAATAATGACATTTGTAGACTTTCGCGACGTCGTTATCACTCTCGATTTAATTAAACAATTTTCCGGGCATTGTGTAACAAATCCAATTACTCCCATTAATATACTTCGCCGTCGAGGAAATTCAGGTATAATCGTCCCGCGCGACCGGAGTGCTGATCGAATGAGACTCTAATTGATACCGTAATTTGTGATTCAACAAAACGTCTAAAATTTCAGGTTTAAATTTTGGCTTCGGTAGTCGAAAGCAAAGTCGACCGCGCGGGGTCCGCGTGACGTTTCGTTCGCTCTTAGCTCAGCTATTCGTGTCGTTTCTTTGACGGAGCACGTCCCGGCGCGCGTGTCGCGATCGCTTACACGCGTTTTATTATGATAATGAAGCATGCCTAAAATATAACTCGACTTAAGGCATTTTCCACGTATTCATTAATGATGTAAGCGTAGCTTTCCTCTTTGACAACTGGAATATTTCTCAGTATTTCTTTTTGGGATTCATTAAATTCCTGTTTACGAAGAATGTTAAAGACACAATAAAGAGAATTTTGATAAAGCTCGAATCTCCGTCAGTATGTTTGTCACGGCCGTTTATTTTCGTAACTGCTAAAGCTATCGATTTGCAATTGGATGTATGTAGTAATCGTATATCCTCGCTTTTATTGCTGGAACATTTTAATTTCTATTTTATTAAATTTAATACGTTGTAAATAACACCCCATTCCTGTTTTTAAACAGTAAAAACCTTTTAAAGTCTCCCCCTTACTCGCATAGTCCATTGCAATGCGAGTGAGATCATAATGATTCGCTTTTAGTAGTGTAAGCGTGCGGATAGCACGTTATTGTAGAGCATAAAAAAATAGTAAAAATCAAATTATTCTAAATTTATATCGACCGTGTTGTTAATGATTATTCAAACATTCAACAAAAAAATAAAATTTATAATATAACTATTTATAAAGTATACAATTTAATCGGGAAAAAACTTGAGTTTCAACAATTTTTTGATTCCGAATATTTAAAGCTGGTATATTAGAGGTGTAGAGATACGATAATAGATGTACGGACCTTTTTTGTTCAAAATAATTCATAAAATGAAGTTTAAATATCTTTCTGAAAAAAAAATACTCTATATATCGACGGTCATTTTATATTTTAGACTCAGAAAAACCTTCTAGACATGATCAAAAACAAAATTAGAATTACGAACGATTTTCCGAACAAATGCCTTGCTCTATTCATTATATACATTAATTTTGTGCTACATAATAAAAATATGCGGAGGTTATACGAAACCCCCTGTGCGAGAGTATTATTCGCACTTGCTCGCCTTTTTGTTGGCATTTCTGTACGGAAGGTAAAAATGGTTACATAAGCTTATTACACAAAAAAACTTGATCGGTAAAACAAAAACGTCGAGCACAAAGAGTTACTTAAATGTATGAAAGAGAATGATAATTGTCGTTGTAAGCTTTATTGTACTTGTTTTCATCGCGAGTCTTGTGCGCGCACGCCTGCGAAGCTCAATATAATTTTGTACGCTCGTTGTATTGGGATTTAAATCTTTGGTTTCTTTTTCTCTATACGGTTTCATAATCTGTATATATTTGTTTATCTTCATTTCTAGTCGATTTTCATTCCTTTGAATTTCCGAACGCTTCGCCAATATAAAAATTTGTTCCCTCTTAAGTTTATTTTATGAAATGTAATATATTTTTTTAGTATGAAAATTGAGACATTGCATTTATTTAGCTTAATAATTTTCATTGCTTACTACATTTTATGCTCAATGAGGAAATTATGTATCTCGACTGTTACTGCCTGACGGTGTGCATTGAAGTTACAGCCCAATGGTTAATGACACAGAGTAACTAAAATTACGAGGATCTATAGCGTACGTTTAAATTTATTACACTATGTGGTTATCAAGGATAATGGGTGCCAACTCAAAATTCTGTGACAAGCTGATCGTATCATTCGTATCATTGACCTGTCCCTTTTGTGTATTCGCCGTATTTTTATGTAAAAAATGAAAGTAGAGTTTAATAATTCCTTTACCTTCAGTAGTCAAGCGGTTATTTAGATAGTTAATATAATGAATGCAGTTTTTAACTTGAATATTCAACACTTCGTACAGGAATTTTTTTTCAATAATATTTTTTTCTCAAGTACTTGGTTGTTTCCGAATAGACTTACAACGTGGACGCCCAGACCGGGGAGTCTTCGGCGTGCGCCACGGCGCTGCTGTGCGGCGTCAAGGCGCGCTACGAGACCCTGGGCGTGGACGCCAGCGCGAGGTTCAACAGCTGCTCATCGGCCGTCGGGGCTCGCGTCACGTCTCTGCTAGACTGGGCACACCAGGCAGGTAATACGAAAGAACTTATACTACAAAGAGTCTAACCATTATGAATATCATATCTCTACCAAAACTTCAACTACTCAATTACTGGAGGATAGACTGTGATTACGATATCTGTCTGGATTTATTGAAACTGTATTTTTTTGTTATATGTTAATAGAGCCGGGGGTCGTAGATATAAATTATGCGATACGGCCTTTATCTAACTACATATGGATTTATGTTGTAAATTGAAAAAAAAAGGACTAAAACCTCTCTCTGTATAATGCTATTTTTTCACTCTTTGTCAAGTATCTTACAAAACTATATTTTTTGCTAACATACGTCTAAAAAACAAATGTTAATTTCTTGTATTGTAGCATGTTCGAAATATCTACTTGATATGATCGAATATCTATGTGATTTGACCAAGGTTTAAAAATACCTGACAGTAGAGTGTGAACTAATTCACAGATGTATATGTTTGTAATACGATCTTTCCGCGGTAGTCTTACCTTCAACATTTTAGTTCTTCAAAAATAAATCAATCGGCTCAGCTCCCACGGCTCTAGACGACCCGAAACCATTTCAATGACAGCTTCTCTCCGGACGCTCGTAAATTTCCATGTCGACAAATAAAGTTTACGCAGCTAATTTGTCATACATTTATTCACGTACTTGATCCACATTAGGCTGATATATCACCCCTAGAAAAGCTATGTCCGTTTTAGCTTGCCTTAGGATCTCCTTTATCATCACGTATCTGTTTATGAGACGCGACCGTGGCCAGGAACGTACCTAATTTGTGAATCTATAGCTTGAATTGTTACATATACTTTTCATTTTTGGGCATCGTGAAATTTTGTTATCATTCGCGGGATGGATATACACGCTTAAGTTTAGTTTTAGTGAAAATATATGATCGACTGCCTTTAGTTTCCGTCGAATACAGTTAAATTTGTTGGTGTTCAATTTTACAATAAAATTTTAAATGAGTTATAACGTAAACCTAAAAACTAAAAAAGTATTTCTTTATTGTGGCTTTTTTGTGTAATTTATCTGGGGTTAATTTGTATTCGTTTTTCTCTTTGATTTCTATTGCTACCTTGGTATTGAGCATTGCAGGAAAAAATGCTTGCATTTAAGCCAACGTAACCCAACTTATCTGTGGTAAAACATGTTCAAGTTTTTCATTTAAAGTGAGTAGGCAGTTTTACGTTTTAAGCAGAATTTCAATTTATTTGTATTTAGACCGTACCGAAGATCATTTTTATTGAAAGCATTTACTACAACGATTTAAAATGTATTGTTTTTTTTTAAGTGACCATCACATGTCCCTTAGTCTGTATTCAAAAATGTGCTGAGACAATTCCGTTTTCAACTCATCGTTAAAATCTTTTGAACTTAAAAGCTTGAGATATTTCGTCATCATATAAAGCATGACGTAGTGTATGGAAGTAGGTTACATGGCAATAAATAGTTAAATAAGCTTTTTAAACACATAAATTTTCGAAAGAATTTATAAATTTTAGCATTCTATAACGTCTTGTTTTGAAAACAATATTAACAACTGGATCCATTTAATTCTAAAGGTCCGTTTTACAAAATCCTTGATACGGGAGTACAAGAGCTTTTTTTTATTTTTTAAAAGGCAATTGTCAAACCAATCTTTAAATGTCTAATGCAAACTATAAGGTCACCTCGAATCAATTAAGTAGATTAAGCTCATCAGCTAACTTTGATCGATGTAAGAATCGGAATCTTTTATAATGAAAATTTTTAATCTTTTAAGATGAAAAATCACGGTTTAAAACAGGGGTAAATAATTGCAATTCATGATCAAAAACGTCTTGTAGATGAAATCGTTTTCACGCTATCCCACGTCCGCGAACACCAGTCGCAGCCCTGCAACAGGAATGTAACCATAAACCAGAAACTCGAAGGAACTTTAATGGCTCTTAAGATAAAATATCAAGTTTGCTTTTTGGTCGCGGCTTCTAAGACATCCCATTGAACGATGGAAGCCGTATTAAAATGTAACTTTTCACATGGACTGATACTATTAAATATTCATGTCTGCACATGAACGTTAAAATAACGAGACGGAACACTTGAGTCGTTTTTAGAGAAACGTTAGAAAACTGTCGTATTATCAATGTGTTTGCTTTTTGGTGCCACAATTATTTTATTATTAATGTAATAAGATTTTAATAATAAAGTATTAAATTTAATTAAGTTATATTATTAAAGTATCAAGATCTATTAGCGTTGTGAAAGATGAGAAAGTGACCGTGAGGTAGTGAGTATAGAGGTCAAAAAATGTTTTTTCAAACGTTTTCGTTTTTTCTTTAAGCGTTTAAAGACTTTACATTTGTTAGTAATAAAAATAGCAAGCGACAACAAAAACATTGGCGATGGCGAACTGCTTTTTGTACTATTAGACTTGCGTACCTAATATATTACAAATATTATAAAGTTGTAGAGTACCTACCTATTCTTAGAATATTATAAAGTTGGAGTTTATTTCATATAAAATATTAACACCTGCTTACGTGTTAGATATATGTCCATCCTCTCGAATTAATATTCAACTCTTTAGATAGAGATTCGTAGTGGAGAGGCAGATTGGAGGGTCGTCGGTGTGTTGCTGCTGCATGTTAATGCATGTTGCTGGCAAGCGTCGAATTATGGCTTTCCGCGAATGACACCACGCAATGGAACAGTAATATGTTGACAACGTCCGGAACCGAGGACTTACGATTGTCTCTAAGATCAAAGAGAATACTTTAATTCGGCATAAGTAAAAAACTTGATTAACTGGCTAGTGATCGACATCGAGCCTGGTACCTTCAAATTCGAAGACGACAATAAAAAGATCAATGAGGACTCACCACTCGACCGATATGAGACAAAATGTATTGCGATGGACTCCGAAGACAATTGATTCAGAGTCTACACGTTTTGGTACTAGATTTTGTTATTCGCCAAGTCGAATTCGGTCATGTTATCTTCGCAGTTCGCTCCGTAACGTAGTTAAAGTGCTCTTTCGATTCTGAAGCAGATCCTACTTTCGTAGGCTTTCGTCGTTCTATTTGTACACGTCCCTTTGGTGTAATATTAAGAGAGACGTATGTAAATGTGGACACACACACACACATACAAATGTATTGTGTGCGTTTCGACACGCCTTTTTCTGATTTTTCTCTATATAAACTTTGAACACTACCCTCTCACTGACACAGATTCCACTATTTTATTAGGGGCGGCACATAAGGAAGCAGGGGTTGCAAAAACTAATACGCGACCCAGTTCGCGTCTGACCGGCTTTCCTTTGTTCAGTATTTGTTTCGTGTTAAAAAAAAAGAAGGTTGCGGGTAATAACCCGTTTTCGTTTCCATTTAGGTGGTTACATTATTCATAGTATTAGTGCTGCGGCACTGGCGACCCCCATCCATTACGAAGGGTCAAGGTAGTAAAATATCACCCAGCGTCCGGTGCCTTACCCATAAATCCGGTCAATGCATGCGAAAGCCCCAAATTAAGTCGTCTCCGAGAGAATCTCGTCTATAGGGAAACTTAATAAAGCGTCTCTGCCTCGAAAACACGCTACCTTTATTTTTAAGTATGTCGACTCGGCTCTCTTTGGGACAGTTCATTTTTTCTAGAGGAGCTGGTTCGTTTAATATTCATAAAATATGTTTAATTATTTTAACTTAAATTTCTCGCGTGCATGTGGCAGTTTTTGATCGTTTCAGTGTATTTTAATATCGATATACTGCGTCGAGATGTGGCGTATGTATCGTTGTAATGATAAACACACAAATAATCGGACTATGAAAATATCCAATGGAAAAAAATATCCAAAAAATTGTGATAAATATTTACAGTCGAAGGCGTACGTATATAGCGAGAGTTGCAGCATCTAAGAAAACATGATTCTGATGCATCTCTCATCATCTATAAATATCTATATTATCATATTTGTGTGAATATTTTTTTACATCGTTTACATTTTTTCCATTCACAGTCTCAGTTCGGTTTTTTATTATAATCATTATTTTTTATTATTTCCATTCAGTTCTGCTTAAACAATATCTTAACATTGCTTTCTTCTTATTATCGGCGTCAACGACGTGTCTCATAATAATCGTGATATATTTCTTTTATCGTTATATTTCTATCAATTAATTATCAATATCGAACCTATTTTTTTTTTGTATATTTTTTGTTAAGTAAGTTATTTTTCTGTCAATGTATTAAGTAACGATTTAGGTAACGATCTTTAAAATTATCTGACTTTAATATATATTTACTACAATTCTAAGTATGACATTCGATTTTAAGAAATATATTGAATTATATACTACAATAATTAATTTTCACATTAATATGAGTATTATATGAGATCTTTATCATAGACTTGTTATAAGTTTTGAAAAATTAATTGAGAATGGTTGCTAGCCAACTGCAAATCGTTATAGATCATAAATGAATCATTCAAAATGCAAAATGATTAAAAAAACCTAAGACGATTTTCAAAGAACTGTTCAATGGTACCTCACTTGTCATAGTTTGCCTATTTTCATTTTTTTCTTCTTATTCACAATATAGCGTCCGGTTGTCGCCATGTTGAATTTTGATTACTGTTATGTATTTAATGACACACAAGATTGAGATAAATGGATTGACATAAGAATTATCAAAGTCGGCCTATGCATTTAGTCTCCAGAGTGCTCCAAAGGAACCAATATAAATACTTACATACATAGGCTAATAAACATATAACCCTTTTTTGTTTTTCGCAATTGAGTAAAATTAATAAAGTGTTACAATGTGACATTTAAATGTGCAAATTCTGAGTTTTAATATTCTCATGACTGACGAAAAAACACCAGAAATTGAATTAAATTTCTTTAAATATTTCTCCCTTTCTAAGATGAAGGACATTAATATTAACACTTGGTAATTTTAATGTACAACGACGTCGGTTTCTTTTTTCGAAGTTCAAGAACCTCAAACTGAACTATAAGTTTGTGGGAGGATGCGCCCCAGCAGTAGTCATTGGATTAAAGTGTAAAAAACATACTGCCACAACACTTCTTTACTGGGTTGTGTTCTCGTCCGTCTCGCGCTGCTTGCTATCTTCCGGAAAACCGGCTTATTTGCATGACCGACATTCGTCAGATCCGCCTGGTGATATGATCTGTGCTAATCCTCAAGAACCACTTACTCACGAGACTCGGACGTCTGATGGGGCTGTAGTTCTTGAACAAAGTACTATCTCCCTTTTTGAAGAACGGCGTTGCTACAATCTTACTCCAAGCTTCAAATATTGTACTCAATTGTCCGAAAAAATTAACTTATTTCTGAAGAACTATAAGTACCGATTTTTTACTCGCAGTCAGAAGTTTGTATGTCCTCACCTGGTGCCTTATTGTTTTTCAATCATCAGAGGGCCGTACTATTATAAATTCACTTTCATAACATTTTTATTTTATTAGTAACGACATAATATTTGTAATGAGTCATTATATTTTATTAATTTGCCACTCATTTGTAAGGCAATTTTCAAAAAAAAAGACTAGAAAACATAAGTAAAAATCAAATATAAAATTATTACATATGCATACCCGACAAAAAGTCAAACTGCATATGCAAATCATCATGTATCTTCTGAGTATAGCAATATTCTATAATATCTTTCTTAAAAGGAATAACTTTGATAACTAATTAAAGTTTTATAAGAGAGTAGATTTTGTATTATGCAAATGTGCAAGGATTTTAGTGAATATGCGCACACGAAGCTCAAATGAGTTCTTATATAACTTCATATAATCGACTGCCACGTAAACACAGCTTATGCTAACATTTCTAATTTTTTTTACGCATAAGTAGTTATAAAAAAGTTACTTGGGGTACTAGTAGTTTGCTTAAGTCACCAGAACGATCTATTTCTCGTAAAATTATTTCGTACTATTTCGTACAAGCTGACATCAGAGATGTCATCTGTATGAGGCGGGGTCAGTTTATATCAAGGCCAGTTAGTTGTGCCGATAACGTGTCTCGTGTGGATATGTATAATTAACTGCCGATAAAAGTTTTCGAACTGCTTTGCAATTTATGGTCTCATCTCATCTCAGTATTTTGTCCGTATCTTCCTTTCTCTTTGTCGGTTGACTTTTTGTAAAAGATAGATTTTTTTTCAAACACTGCATCATAAACGATTCAATACACTTACTAATGAAACGACGCATGTCGTATCCCAAAACCTTCGAACCAGATCTACTAATGCGCCTATCGAATATGCCAGATAAAGACTGCGTTCTATATTTAGTGTTTGTGCCATTTATTTTAGGATATAAATGAAAAGTTTTCGACTTCCATTTTACCGACCTTTTAGAACTTCGACTCCATTGCAAGAAAAGTTTCCGTGCCGTTTTAGCGCAACATTATAATGAAAGGAACACAAACACGCCGCTCTCACAGCGCCCCGCGAGCCGGATTTGTAAAGCGAAAAAGATAACATGTTGTTTTTAGACATTCGGGTTACAAACTCGAAGTTAATGACGCCGTGTTTGCGTTTGACCAAACGCTACATCCGATTTGGCGCCTCGTGGAGCCCTCCCGCCGGCCGCCGCTCGCCGCATCGATTTGCATAAATGCTGTTATCATGACAGTCGTACTCGTACGAGTACTCGCTGTGACGCTCGTGCTGATACGATCGTGCTTCATTTTATGACCGAACGTGCATTTTCAGTATTACGTATCCTACCTGTACTGAACCCCAAAAATATATCGCATCTCAATGCCTCGAGATAAACTTTTTAAGTTTTAAATGATAAACTTTTATGCCTATCTGTTTGTAGGAAATCAATTTTGCGTTTTCACCAATGACAATGTTGAAATTCATATATGTTTTTCTTTTTGATACTTGTTTATTGGTACGTATTTAATTAGTGTCAATGCGAGGTTGTTGTTTTTGAAATTTTTCACTTGTAATGTTTTGTGCAGGCAAATGGAGCGGTATAGTGACGACGGCGCGGGTGACGCACGCCACCCCGGCGGCGCTGTATGCGCACGCGCCGTCCCGCTACTGGGAGGACGACAGCCGCGTGCCGCCCGCCGTCCGCAAGGACTGCCGCGACATCGCTCTGCAGATGGTCGAGAACGAACCGGGGAAAAGCGTCAACGTAATGCGACGTCCGAAAGCTGCCGCTACTTTTCAATTTTTACTGTCAAACGAATAAAATACAACATTTGTTGGTGTTGTATAAAAATTGTTCATTGCTGTTGACTTAGAAAAAAATAGGGCCATATTGTATTAAAAAATATTAAATGTCATGTATAAGCATGTACAGAATATTTAGAAAATTTCACACTATATCAGCAATTTAGAATTATGCAGCTATAACAATCTGTTTATCTGTTTCTTCCGATCAATAAATCAATAGACCTGCTATAGGTGTTGAAAGAGGTGCATGTGCTGGGGGAGGTAGCGTGAGCGGCAATTAGTTATCGCCCAATGATACTCCTTCGTTTCCTTCAAGATAAAATAATCAATAAATGCAGATCTGTAGAAATCGAATTAGAAGATCGAATTAAATACTGCTTTTTGCAAGTAGTGCAGCACTATTTCGGTGTACCTATTGTACTTCTGTTTGATGTGCTTAAGATTTTCAGTATTTTTAAAGCTACTTTGATGCTCTTAATCAGTGAAACTTAGTAATACTGTTTATTGTCGGCGACATGAATTCTAGTACAATAGTGATATCACTAAAAGTATTGATAAAACTAGCACAAAGTACCTATATGAATCACAGTGTCCAGTACACGTATAATTAGAAGGGTATGGATTAACTTCTTAAATTTGGTAATACATATTTCTACATAGCTTCTAAATCAAATACAATATTCTAAAAATCAGTAATCTACCCTATTGTGATTGACCAACACCTTTGAAATTATTTGAGAATAAGTTATTTACCTTTTTAGAACCGTGTAGACTACACATCTAAACCACTGTGAAGCGACATTCCGTGTTTATTTGTTGAAAGGTTTTCATAACTAAATGTTGCTTTTTACATTTATGGACACCAGTGAAAGTTCAGTTTAAAAAGGATCTTTAAGTACCCGAAACTAATGAGTTTCGAAGAAAAGATTGCCGGATGTCAGCAAAGCAAGGGAGATATGCGACGATCGTACCACGTGGAAGTCTGTGGTCTTTACCTACCCTTGTAGGAAGTAGGTGTGAGATTACAATAACAATAGTTATAAAAATTTAGTATAGCAGACGAAACATAAGGAAATTAATGCACTGTAGCATGCGAGCCATCTCCTTGAAGTATATAACTCGATACGTGACACGACGGCGTGGTTTGAAATATCCTCGAATATATCCACGTCGTCGGGCCGTAATAAAAGAGTGGACAAACGTAGGTCGATCAACAGAGACACCGCGCGCTGTGCAAGGGCGGCGAGAGCCCTAGAGAGTCTCACGCAAACTAAATCGGTAGCGCATTGCAAACAAAATCAAGTTTAAATTTCCAACATTTTGTTCGAATGCAATGTTAATGAAGAAAAGAAGGTAGAAAGTACGAACTTATGTTTTCCGTCTCCCTCTTTGACATTTCTGCGTGCATGTTCTAGTATCTTTGCTTTTATCTTGTACAGAAATATTTTATTTAAGTTTCACATTCTCACCCTTCCGTGCTCATGTGAACCACGGGACATCTAGCGCTGTTTATTTTGTGTGACGCCCCGACCTCGCTCGCAGGTCATAATGGGCGGCGGCCGACGCCATTTCCTGCCGACGGTGACGACGGACCCGGAGCATGCGGGGCGCGAAGGGCGGCGGCTCGACGGCCGGAACCTGGCCGAGGACTGGGTGCGCGACAAGAGGCGGAGGCGCCTGAGGGCCCAATACCTGAACACGCGGGAGCAGCTCGCTAAGCTCGACCCGCGCTCGGTCGACTATCTGTTAGGTGAGTCGCATGCGTTGTGGTCACGAGCCTTTTTGTCCGAGACCGTTAGTTTGTTACGGTGATGGTGTGTTTTCTTAAAATAGCGGATCTAATTTGATTGATAATTTTTGGTTTTATTTACAATAAAAAAAAAACATCAGAAAGTACAAATATAACATATATATTTTCTGGATATTATTTATTGAGAATATTTTGAAAAACGATATAAAACAAATCGACTTACTGGAACATCTTATTAATTCAATCATTTTAAGAAAGACCGAATGTCGAGATGTTGACAAATTATCAATACTTTGATTTTTTTATTATTTTGTACTTATGTAAAAAATTAACAATAGAAAAAAAATAGAAAAGTCGTAATAGATAAAATTAAATATTTTTAAGTACACTATTAAAATCTTTAATTTATAAACAAAAACAAACGTTTCATTTATTTTTCCAGTAGTACAGTCATTGGGTATTTTTGCTTGGAAAATTTTCCAGGAGTTTTGAAAATTGGCAATTTTATAGATTTTGACGTGCTCTTACCGAATTTCAATTTTGCCACCTCGTATTTTTGTCGCTTGCGCCGCTATATTTCAAAAATGGCGCTTATAAGCAGTATTTTTGAAAATAACTCCTTTCCGACGCATTTTACAAGAAAAATATGCCTGTATAAAACAATAGTAGAGAAAATTTCCTATAATTTATACCACAACTTTTTTTTACCTAAAATCAGTAGTTTCATCATACGAGCGCCGTAAAGTGTAGTTAAACACACCTTTCGGCAGAAATACTCATTTCCACATCACCATGAGGTAGAGAAAGCGGTGTGTTTTTTTTTTTATCGTGGTACCCCCGGTAGGCCTAATCAACATACGACTCACTATTTCAAAATTTAGTTTAATCTCTGTCATTTCATTCTTGTTGACGGACCAGGTGTTTTGTTCACATCGTCTTCAGTACTGATTGGAATTTCAAAGACAGAAGTTTCTTCTGCATCATCGGCGATGTGATCATCAGTTTCATCATGGTCCTCTCCGTTCTCGATTTCGTGGTTTATTTGCTTGGGAATAGTGACCGTTTCTTCTCCGTCACTGCTATATTGCAATGTAAATTGCGAATTATTCCAAGATCCACCACATTTGCTGCACACAACATAGCACTTTAGCCTTGGCTTTCTGCATCCGTAAGCTTTTTGACAACCTTTCTTGCAATTGCAAGAAATAAGTTTTAGCAAGCTTTCCGGAGCAGGGGGCTCGAATGTAGTAACAGAAATGAGCCCGTTCTTGTTTTCTTTCCATCCCCATTGTTCTACATTTTGTTCATTCCCATACCACTGCTGAACCTGGTGCTAAGTTCGAAACGAATGATATCGTACTGCTGCTTCTGTTGGTGGCAGCGACGCAATATTAAATTTTCTTTTATATGCTGATGATGTGAAGCATGCATATCTATAATTATTTAAAGGTGTACTTTTACGACTTTTCACATCACTGTAGCTGTATAATTCGATGAGGAAACGTTCTCCAGCTTTAGCAATGTCTTCTGGATCAGCATTTGGATTTTCAAATACTTCGATAATCTCGTTTAAATCTGGGTTTTTACGGAGTACTTTAATAAATTTAATTTTTCCTTGAGAAAATAATGCTGATGTGGTATCACAACCACTAAATGCATGAAAAAATAAAATATGGTTTGCTGTTTTATCTTTTATACTATTTATGGAGTATATTTGTCGTGAAAATTTTCTTTTTCCTGGTTTGAGGATGTATATGTTTGGATGCGTTGATAACGCCGTCAAAAGAATGAGGAGATTTACATCTTCACCGACAACTACTACAAAATCAAATGCCGATGAAATGCTTATTGCGGTATTAATTATTAACGTATCTGCATCTTCGGTAACTTGTTTAACCATGAAGTGTTCAGCTTCAAATTTTGTCTTCAACATTCCAATGAGGCGGTTCTTGTTTGCATCATTACCTAGTAGTTTACTTTGTTGGCGTCATTGTTTCGTCAAAAGGTATCTCTACTGAAGTAGTTTTTCGTAATCGTCGGGATCGTTCTACATATTTGGTACGACGGGTTGCTACATCTTCTGGATATCCGTCAAATACGATAATGGCATTGGAGGTATAATGCGATCGTATGTAGGTAATGTGTTTATTACAAATAGATGAAAACGATTCGCCGTGTTGCCAAACGACTCGGTGTAATAAGTATCCTCTATCGATGATGTACATCGTATTTTCAAAATTTATAACACCAGAATGTTGCTCAAATGCCTGATACATAGTGGATTTAATACATTTGCGCAAACCTTCATCATTGAAAAGGGACAACGGAAATAGAGCTAGTTCCTACGCAAGGAAATTTTCAAGTTCTTTTTCAAATTCTTTAGCGATGAACATTCTTTGGAAAATTAACAAGGGATTAATCGAGACAATGTCGTTTTCTATCTGAATATCTGTTTTCATAACACCAAGTGATTTTATTCTGTCATTCCGTTCAAATTTTACGGTATAGAAATTACTGTCAATGATTTTAGAAATGCCAGCACTAACAATTTCTTGAGATATGTGTCAGCTTACAGTTTCATTTCCAATAATTCCAGTACTTATTGACATGATTTCTTTCAATTCTGGAAAAAGTTGATGATTGGACAACCAATCAATCATTTTTTTACATCATCATTGTCACGTTTAACCCGTGAACTTCTTATTTAGAGACGTTGCTCGGAACTGGAAAAAGCTACGTCGTAAAATTTCTCAACTTCGTCACAAATATTGTGCAGAAATGCCATACCTAATGTCCATTTGAATAGCACGCTTTCCTTGACTCCTCGACCACGAGTAAGCGCACCAAGACATTTCATCGTCCTCATTAACGATTGCTCAATTGTCATATCTGACCACTTACCACACCAAAATTTGTTAGTACGTCTAATTGTGAAATACCCTTTACTTAAAATAGTTCATATTCTTGAACTGTCATTCTTTCCTTCAAATTAAGCATGTCTTGCAAATTTTAATACAAATGACAAGATTTTGCATATAAGAAATGACCACTGGCATGAAAATAAGGTATCATTTTCTGGACAGTGTCACGATGTTAATTCCAGTTGCCCATTCTTTCTGCCTCAATGAGTTGTTTTAAAATTGTAACCATCCGAAAATATTGAACCCATAATTTCGCTGTAGCACCACGTTGTTCCAGTTTAATCAATTCATTCTCAAATTTATCAGCAAGTTCTTTAGAGCATTCTTCCTGGTCAGCCTCAAGTATCACTGACCTATCGAAATTACATAAAATTCTATCTAATTCTGCAATGAGATCGGGTGTCAAATCGATAAATTGTAGGACAATTTTAGCAAATAAAAGATGGGTCAGCATATGTGCTCTTACTGCACGTGAATATGCATGTCCTGCCATCATTTTTTCAATTAAATTTAATACGTAAATAGTATTAAAGAGCTCTTTTAATCCACTTTCGGTCATTATGTATCCGATAGATCCCATGAACGACATTAACAAATGGAGTTCACCGAGTCTTACGACAGTATTATTCAATTTTGAATTCTCATCATGGGAAGAAATGATTTCTCGCGCTTTAAAATATAAGGGCTGGTCAAAAGTGACGAAATAAGTATGCTGATGTAATGACTCACATTTTTCAGAAACAAATAAGAGATCAGTCAAAATTGTGTCATAATCACTTGGTGGAGCATTAATAAAGGGCAAGCACTCAATAAAAGATTTTTCGAAGGGCAGTTCCGCTGTCGCTTGTTCCATGAATCCACTCCATGCAGGTATGTTAAGCAGGTCAACACATTTTCCATATAGCCACAATAAGTCGGAAACTGATAGTATAATCACCGATACCGCACGAATACTACCAAGGTTTTGAATCTGTATTGTTTTCAAGCCCGTATCGTTTTTCTTCGTAAATGTTTTTAATTCAGTGGCACCAAAACTACCGGTGACTTTTGCAGACGGCATTTGCTTTAATCGTTCAATATTTTGGTCGGGAGCGATAGCACTTTTAGATGTTATACAATGGATATCACCCATAACATGAAAAGTGTTGTGCCCATCTAATGTCTGCGTGTTGAAATCGGCGTTGTCAAAAACAAACTGTGAAAACGACTGATCATCGATATTCAATAGTGAGCGCATTATAGCTGAAAATTTGAAAAGCATTGCTTCGGTGTACGAAGAGCAAAATCCGAGAGATGAGGAAGTATCTATCAATCGTCGAGATCCATATTTTTGAAATAAAATTACTGCTAGTCTGACCTGAACCGATGATATAAAAGATTTCGGCCTTGCTGCAGCAATAATAGAATACGCAAGAGCAATGCTTTTTTTCTTCCATTTATCAAGCGAGACGATTTTATTTTTTAAATTTATACCATCCAGGAAAATTCGCAAAGTTTCAGGTATACTTGACTCGATGTCTTGAAAAAAATTGTTTGATAGAGGATAATGTTTTATCTCGTACACCCTAGACCGAATATCTTCTGTAACAATTACTGCTGCTGCCTTTACAATACGCTTACGTTCTTCTATCTGGTTGTCACTTTTTTCCTTGTACCAGACTTCCGTCAATAACTTAAACCCTGTACTTCGGAAGCAAACTATAGGCGCCTTATTGGTAGTGACAGCAATTAAAAGATCATCACCATATTTTTTTAACAGTTATGCTTACACTGCTTTTATGTGTGGACGGTAATCACCTTCAATTTTGGTCATTGGTTCGTCTAGACAAAACTGACATTCTTCGGCATTTTCTTCGAGATTTAAATAAATTTACTGCATCGCAGAATCAATCTCGCTTGCATCAAACCCCTTTTTTTCTTTCTTCAGTCGGGGGCGTTTGGTACAATTTCTTCATGCAAGAATTGTGATATTGTGCGTCGGCCACGAATAAATCATTAACTTGCTCAAAACGTTCAACAATTGCTTGGCCGCAATTATCATTACGAGCTTGAACAAGTACTGAAATACTGTTTTTCATCAAAAATTTACGCACACTATACACAATATTATGGTCACATAAACGAGTCTGCTTTTGTTTAGATGTAAACTCTGCTGTTATCTCAGCAGTACATAAAAAACAATGACTCGAATGAGAACGTTGAACGCGTAGATCGCAGTTGTACTTGAAAAGTCGTACCATCGCTTCCCCTACGCAAAGCTGCAGCGTTTGACTTCTCATTATTATATCGTTTTCGACACACATCGTAAACCACTATCGATTTCAATTCCAACAAAAGTTTGTATTTATTGTCTTTTATTTTTACACTTGTCTTACGAAAAGTTTCCAATCCTTTTCCCTTCACTTCAATGACTTCACTTTCTTGCAATATATCACCTCAAATAAAACAGTTTACTTCATTAGAAGCCATGGATCTATAAATGCAAACGACACTATGAAATGGTAAACATATACTGATGACTCAGACTAAATATTTATATTCAGCTCTGTTAGGGCCAGATGTTTCTTAGAAGAGAGAGAAGGGACCTGACACAGAAGGGACGCATTCCCTTATACCTGCGGAGACAAACCATAGTCAGCCGGGTTTTCAATCTACAGTACAATATTTAACCTCAGTATAATTTTTATATTTTACAATTCATAAATATGAGCAGTTTAAATTAAATATTACTCGTTGGCGTGGATGTATAATGGTTTACCGCGCTCGTACGCCGAAATTATTGCTTTTAGGAAAGAAAAGGTTATGATATAAATTGTAGGAAATTTTCTCTACTATTATTTTTCATAGACATATTTTTCTTTTAAAATGCGTCGGAAAGGAGTTATTATCAAAAAACTGCTTTTAGGCGCCATTTTTGCAATACGGCGGCGCGAGCGACAAAGATACGAGGTGGCAAAGTTAAAATTCGGAAGGAGCACATCAAAATCTATAAAATTGCCAATTTTCAAAACTTCCGGAAAACTTTCCAGGTAACCTCTATTTTTTCGACCAAATGACTGTACTACAGATTAATCTATGAATAAGAAAATTGTGACAGAATGTACAAATCCAGTTCATCCTCGATTGTTATTCTACATCTGATGCTTTGAAGTCGAATGAATGTCTCATGATTATTCTTTTAAATTGCGATTTACTTGTTTTAAAATGCTATACAGCAATTTATTACATTGGCAAGGAATGCTTATTACCACTTTACATTTAGGTTATATTATAAAAAAAGGTAAATTATTTTTAACCAATTTTAAACAAACAGTTTACTTACAGTCCACAAATTTTATTGATTATGGTACTAAAAATTAAGATACTGAGTGTGAATTTGAAACATATGATACTATGATTCGTATTCTTTATAGATTCATTACGATAATACCTCAAAGTATTTTTCCTAAGTACTTTTATTGGATATAAAGAATGTCAATATTTTTCATTTCATGCTTTTTATCGAAAACATTTATTTATATTAGTTCTAAATGAAACGGTTTTAAAAGAAAACAATGGGACATGAAGAAATTAAGATCGCTTTAAAGTTTTTTTTAGAAATGTTTATTAAGTTCACATTAACTAATAACGATACAAAAACTAAACTAATTCCAAATATTTCTTTAATAGAAAAGTTTTTTTTCATTTGTTACCTATGACGAAAAGAATAAGAACAATTTTATCAAGTCATGTACAGAATTACAGAAGACTGTTGATGAGTGAAATTGAGAAATAATAGGACGCCATAAAAAAACAAAGTTACGAACAACCCCACACCCTCCTGGTAAACCCAGCGCTCGGTGAAAGCGAAACGACCGCACAGACCACGTAATGCCTTTCAGTGTTCACAACATTACATTAGTTAATTACAGCACGCGTAACAATATTGGTCTTTAGTCTGTGTGTTGTGTCTGCGCTCGGTGATGCGTCTATCCACCTACAAAAGAACTGGGAGTGAACTAACTCGTGACCAATTTTATGCTGGGATAATTTTTCTTTGCCTTTTGACCAATTTTAATATTTAATTCAAAACTTGATCTCTAGAAAGATAACTTTAAAAATGTGCGAATATATTTATATATGTATATACTTTCTCACCAATGAGAACATCAGTAGACGATTCTTAAAAGTGATCGATCGTTTGCAATCGGTAGGGAAATGCATATAAATTTTAAAAAAGACTTGAACCTTTTCGGAAATTCTCTTCCATTATAATATTCTAACCTAATCATTAAAAAATAGTAAAAATCTAATAACACCGGTAATTCGGACCAACCCGTAACTTTACCCGCCGGTGTTGAACTAATTTAATAGACGCAATAATTTATTTCCCTCCGCGTTCATTTAAGAAAAAACGACGCTGTCCCGCTAAGGAATGTATGAGTTTCATATAATTCACTGTAACTTGAAATTAATTAATTCTTAAAGATATCTCGGGTACGCTAAGCGAATTTTAATCGTCTTTAATTATAATGTGTAATTTATTGTCGTTACAGTGCAGAGGTGCATTTGTGTTGTGCTGTAAAAATAATGCTTAGTGACTAACATAAGGTAACATGTTACGTTAAACATTTAAGGACACGTAAGCTGCATGTAAGGTGCATAAAATTTACTGTTATTTAGTTGCCAAGAAGTTTCAGTAATGGCGTGCAGAGTCAACCGTTCTTTTGATTTTTTTGCTTAGTTCATATAGTTTAATCATGCACCGGAAACTTAGGTTTATGAAATAATTCTAACAATCGTCATGGAGTTAAAGTTTGTAACGTCATGCTTATAAATTTTTAGTTTGATACGAGACAAATGTTACAATATAGCAGGCAAAATCAGTGAAAATAGAGAGACAAAAGACAATGGTTATAAAAGCACAAATAAAAGCGTGACGACGCGCCGACTGCCGCGCCCCCGTACGGTCGACGGCGGCGGTGGGCGTGATTTAACGGGTACTTGTTTTCCCAGAATTGCGAGAACGATTAATTTGAAATAAGGCGCGCAATGCCGCGGCGTAATTGTATGAGAAAAAATTTACTAAAGACGTCGGGGCTTAAATGGCGCCCCCATTTATCCAAAAAATTCATTTACCCGCACGGAGTTGCGTAGCCATATTTATGGCCGGCCTATGAAAATTAAAAGGGCAGGTATTCGCCGGCGGCGCGCCGTCTGCGCGGTGGCTCAGCACCTCTGTTGTTTAGATAAAAAGCTTTTAAATCGGCGCGTCGTTAGCGCGAATTTGCTTACGCTCGCTTACCTTTTGTCGGCCCGCGATATTTTATGCAAATTCCCCGTAAAGGCAATATTCTAATAATTTTAAGTGGGAAAACAGCGACCCTTTTTTGTTTATCGGGCTGCGCGTACGACGGCGGACCCTCCGCGGCGGTCGCGACGACGCTCCTTGAGCGTTCGCGCAGTTGTGTTGTTAACACGCGTTGAACACTCGGACGCATTAGGTTTTTTAGAATCGTTTCACCTAAAAAAAATAAACATTTTCTTTGTCGCCCGTCTGCGTTGCGGCCGCCGCGCCGCGCATAAATTTAAACGTATTTGCATTTTAAAATTCACTCCGATTTCGAGACTTCAGCCCGTGACGCGCCTAATTCAATTTGAATTTCATAACGAAAAAAACGACGGAAAAAAAGTTTAATTAAGCATTACGTTCCGGCTGCAGTAAAAAGAACTCTCGAATAAATGTCAAGCCTTTCATATCTTTCGAGGTAAATTTCATTTCAATTCTAGAATCATTTTAACTCCTCAAATTTAGGTCTTCAAAGATTTCTGAATTTCACTTAATTGATTTTATTTAATATAAAGACAGTATATGAACTTAAAAATTTGAATTACTTTGAAATTATTACAATGCTTAAAATTTTTTTCACGATAAACATCGTTTATAAATAGATAAACAAACGATAATCGTTCTTAACAAAAACTGGTGGTTCTAGGAAACTACATTAAGAAAAAACTATGACATCACGTTTTTTGTTTGATATCACGACAGAAAAAAATTTAACAAAAGAGTTTAAACGATGTAAAGTTGGAAAAGAGTTTGCATTTAAAATGATATAAGGCAATTTCTTGACAGTTATTGAGCGGTATATATAATTTAACCCTTAGGGATGTGCACCTATGCTTTTATATAAATATCTGTCATTCGATGTATTACCTACATATTAAAAATAAATTAGGGAAACATGAAACTGTGAAGTGAAAGTTCCAAGCGTGACTGCGCGCGAGTCGGTACGTTTGACGGACCATATTTTATTTCTTTGTAAACTTCTCATGAAGGCTAAATTCAAAATTTGACTATTGTGTGAATTCACTACGTGAAATTGTTAGACTAGTGGAAATGCTTTACAATAAAACTGATGTTGATTTTTATGATAATATTAGTGGATTCCGTACGCATCTTATAGGAGGGTGGCTTTTGCGCTGCCACGTAGTAACAAAATCTAATCAATTATATAAGGTATTTAGTATCTACAATATAATATTATTTATTGTAAAACGCTGCAGATTTGTTACTGACTTTGGACGTTTAAAAGAAATCTTCACGTATTTATTTTTTTTCATTACAGACATGTTAATGAATATTAATGTCATTATAATTCTTGAATTCGTTTTCTTGATCCGCAAATTATTTTATTCCATAAATGTAGACTAATGATATTTTTTAAATCTTATTAGCCAATGTGCAAGGTGTATGGAAGTGAGATATATAAAATCTCTCAACAACAACAAAAGGAAAAACCGGCCAAGTAAATGTCGGGCCATGCGCAGTATAAAGGTTTGTATTTGCTCGTTACAATTAGCAGACTTGGGAGGTAGCTATTTGTTTGATACCTTGAATCTATTAATTGAGTTCACGGTTTAACGGCTAGTGACATCTAAAAACGGGCCCTCACAAGAAGTGTGTTAGTGACTGATGATATGATTTAATATTTCCGTAATTTTACATGGTTCATAAACTTATATTTACTCCCACTTTTACACAACTGACAAGTGATCTAAGTTTCAATAGAAACTGTACGAAATTTCCTTTTTTATTTCTCCAAGTACATTTTACAAGTTAGTCGACTGTTAGTCGTTAACTTCCGAAGCCTATACAACTGTGATGATTTTCCTTTTAATTTTGTTATACAACATTATTTTGATTATATTAAAAAAACTAGAAAATTCTTTGTTCCATATCAGCAACAGAATTGAGCATATTTTTGCAATACTTTTTTAATTAATTTTGACTAATAAATTTTGTTAAAATCGGTCGTATTATGTAGATACTAGCGCCGCTCACCGCCGCCGCTCGCCGCGAGCTATTCTGCTCACTCGTATGCAGACGAGGTGTCGTATCTCTTTTTAAAAACCACGTGCGTTCGCGTTCGAACATCGCGCCCGACGGCGGCCGTGCGCTTAGTGTGCCGATTCGTGTTGACCTGTTTCATCGGTTTGCTATCTAATACATCAGTGCACTTTAATAATGGCGTACCAATATTCAATCATCAAAAATTCGACAATGGTGCGAACACTTGCGATGTGCAATGAGAACGTTTCAGAAGCAATGCTGTCTATCGCGAATGATTTGAAATAAGAGTAAATTGGACACTATGTTAAGTGCGACCCAGCGATTTTGTTATTTTGGACAATTTAGACTTCCGACTTACCTAGATCGTGGCGTAAATACTATCAATGTTGAAGTACAAGAGAACTTTTTGAGATTATTTTGAGGAAAATCTCTAAGTTAACACGTACCAAGCAGCTACAGTTCCTGGTTGGAGTCAAGCTTAAACTATTAAAAAACAGTTTGCGTAAAGGAGCTCGATTTTGCATTCGACAAGGCGAAAGACATTGTGAGAGCAGATTGCAGTATGTTTAAATACGTAGGGAAGCAGACAAATATTTAATTTTTATTGTGAATTTTAGATTATGAAATCTAAAATTTACAATAAACGTAAAGTCGGTATACGGGCGAAAGTTTTACGTGACAACGACTTTGAATGGTAAAATCATTTTAATGTGAATATTCATTCGTATAGTAGGAAGAAGGATGAAATAATAGTAACAATTTAAAACATTTATTTATACAAAGAATTATATTTAAAACATTAATTTATACAAAGAATCTCGCACTGAATTTCATATTAACAAAATTTTATTTTTACCTTTACACATACATACGTATTTATATACAAATATACATACAATAACTTGCAATACATTTGCAAGCTATGCATATTCTCTAGTGCTGCGCGCGCGGCAGACCGATCATAGTTGAGTGGGAGAGAGACGCAAGGCATTCGGCGGGCCTCTCGTTCGGTGACTCATCGTTACGTACCGAGCGTTACATTTTTCATAAGTGACTCCCAGCCGCAACCTAATTTAAGACGTTGTCACGTCAAAATAAATTATTTCCAGAACATTACCTTTTAACTTACGTATCTAGGTGAGTATTTCGACAATTAACATAAGTATTTTCAAATGTTACGGTATAACAGATAATTATAACTATTTCCTAGCTCATAAGAGCGCCTCGCGAGGACGGGCGCCGCTAGCGCGCGGGGCGGGTGATGCGTCTTTGTTTAAAAATGGGACGAGTCAATATCATTTATAAGTTACGTGTATTTACAGTGTAAATTCCAATTATTTTATAAAATAATTTAGAAACATGTTTCTTAGTCGAGGTGTTTCGGTTTTATTACAATAAAAATTACGTGTTAAGACTATTTCCGTAAAATTTTTCAAATATCCAAGCGATATATGAAAAATTTAAAACGATTTTGCTGGCATGGGAGAGGACATTTAACTCTAACAAAAAACAGTAATTTAAAGCTTAATATTTTGCAAACGAATCCCTAAACCAAGAAATAGTTATAACAGACCCGCAATGTTTTTAAATGATCTATTCAACAATACCTCACACCATAGGATAAACGAGAAAAATATTCCACCCTACTTTACGTATAGGGAAGTTACCCTAAATTATTATTATTATTTAATTCTATTCTATTACTTTGTCGGCGTGAATTACAGCTTTCTAGTACTTATAGTCTTTGAGCTAAGTTGTAGATAGACAGACGGCCGGACGGAAGTGGCGAAACTAAAAGGGTTCCTTGTTGACTATGAAATCCTAAAAACATTAACCTGGATACGTGTGTGTGTCTATAAATTGTTCGGTTTTGTTGTTATTTAAAACGACTTATGTGGTGGGAATATTGAGACCGTGTTATATATATGTACAATATAAGTGTATGTACAAAATAAATTTTTCAAAAGGCAAAGAATGTGAAGTATGAGCTAATGAAATGATGACAATGAAAATATAGTTAAAAGTAAAGAATAAGTCTTTTTATCACAAATAAAAAAAAATATTTTGCTTTTTCTTTTTTTTATCTTCACAGCATCGTTCCTGATACGACCTAGCCAGGTACGGCACACTCGGCACACGTATAAATTTCTCAATAATTTCAACGCAACATAACAAAGTCCATCGCTGTGTACAGCTTTCGCACCGGCACAGGTGTAAGTTTTCGTCCATCTCTAGAATTGGAGGTTAAGTGTCCCACCAATAATCTACCACCTACTGCACTAATCGTAGAATTGTAAGATAATGCATTCCGGAAGTAGATATACGAAACTTGAAGAGCCTCCAGGTTCCGCCTCCAACGCGTAGACGCCGGCTGCGGGCCGCGAGCCTCGTTTGCCGCGCTTTTGTTTGCATAGAATTATTTTCGTGATTTCGGGCCCTTTGTGCGCCGGCTAACACATTACGTTATGACGTTGCTTAATTGCATCCAAACACTTAACCCTTTGAAGTGGAAACTCTCCCGTGTGGTGTACTCGGTTAATTATTCCCGCCGTCGGCGATTAATGCGCGTCTGCCGGGCTCAGTGGTTCATATTTATTGGAAAAGTAAAAATATATAATAAATAGATTAAACAATTTATTTATTCATTCACGCCGGTTGTTTTATCTATATGTTTTTACGTGAGTTCAAATTGAAAGAGCAAAACTTCAGACTATCCCGTATTATTAGGTGCAAGATAAGCTTTATAAAAAATATTTTCACACAATAAATATAAGAATACAACGACAAAAGTAAATCTACAAAGAGCAAGTGCTCTTTTTATCAAAATGATTTTTAATTGCGTGAGGCGTTAACTCGCAGAAATCCAAAAGTAGACGCTTGCCTGCAACATGCGTCAACATGCAGCATGCAACCCACCGCTGACCCCCGAATCTGCCTCTCCACTACGAATCTCTATCCAAAGACTTAAGTACGGATTCGAGTGAATTGATAAATATCGAACACCTAACTAATGCATGCATGCACGACAACGTTTCGTTTAGGCGTGAAAACGATTTTGTTGATATCGTGGAAGTCTAGCAAATACTTTATTTATTTAAATATAGTTTTTAGATTGAAAAAATATCAGAGAATGTAAATAAATGACACCACCGTTTCACATAATATTGCAAAACAATCATCTACTGTTTTAGGGGATGTGATCAAAACTGAAGGTACAAGATTAATACTGCTGCCCTGAACAGTTTTTTTTATTTCAGCCATCCAAAGACATATTTATATTAAATATGTATCTGTGTATGTGAATGGTTGTATGTATTTATCATTGTCATCATAATTTCAATTGGAATATTTGCTATCGCAGATTTTACAGAACGTTCATAGATCCATGCTTTAATTATTAATGCAAAAATGTTTGTCTGTCTGTCTGTTACGTTTTCACGTCTAAGCCGCTGTACCTGTTTAACTAAAATCTGTTTAACAGTTGTCGATATATGGAAAATATATAAACGACCAGACAAACAAATAAACAAAAAGTAACCTACGTCCGTTTCTAGGTATCAAATTATTTTGACTATCTATATATATGATGCTGTCTATTTATCTATCTATCTGTTTGTCTGCATATTTAGCTTTAATTTAACAATTAATGAAACAATTTTTATGAATTCATGAAACTGAGATAACTTATTACAAAAAATATAGGTCATTGTTTATTTTTGTTGTTGTGGTTTTTACATTGCGTCTTTTGTTACTACTATGTTCTATTATTATGATATCATACATTGATACTCTATGACGATGTTCGATTGTTTGTAATTCAATCACACCTAAACGTTTGGACGGATTTAGATGTAACACACAGAAACAATATTTTTTGGATTACGCGCATGATATTATACGTCACTAATGAATTCTTGTGCAATAATTAACAAGAAAAGGAAATCGATGTTAAAAGCGGGATCGGAACTGACTGTGAAATAGAAACCTGGATCTAAAACGGGATAGGGTCGGTGTAAGTGGTAACAACATTACTCGATATAGGAAAAGAGAAATTCATTTTAATAAATGATACATTTTTCCACGCTGGTAGAGTCGCGGGCAATAGCCAGTATAGTAAAAGTTGATACAATAATTGATTATTAAAACAAATTTCGTAAATGAATTGTTAATGAATTGGAAGTGATTAGAACTATTATGAATTTATGATATGCCTATGATATATTATTTAAAATGTTAAACATTTTTTCATGTTACTTCTGTAGTGAATTTGGTTTAAATATTATAGTTTAGTTTACTTATATAATATCATTGCACAGAAAATCTAAGAAAAAAATTTATATTTTCACATCGAGAAGGTAAAGAAAGATATGAACCAAAAATAAATTATAAAGCCGTTTATTTCATAGATAAATAATCATTAAGTTTAATCTTATTGTAAGCACCTTAACAGTAAAATATTACAGGAAACTTTTTAGCTGTTTGAAGTAATTTGAAAACGCACTATATACATAAAGATTTTTAAACAAATTGTACATTTTTTTAAGGTATCTATCTTTAATATTGTTGTTACAATATTACATATATGGTCGTTTAAAGTATTTTTTGTGGGTCTCGCCCATTGTGAATGTTTCGAAAAAAAAATGATTAAAGTTGTCTTTAGAAAAAAATTTAGATCAATAATTTTTTTATTAAAGTAAATACTGCCCAAAAACCTTTAACCCTGCAATATACTTATTGCCAACTAACGTCATAATAATCATAATCACTTGATGATTATAATGTTTCTAGTCTCTTTCGTCGCTAGAGATTACTAAATAATATAAATCATTGTACTGAAATGCATGACAGATGATTTGTTTGTCACTTTCATGAAAGCTTCAAGAATAACAATACGTAATTACAAAAATACTATTAATAGCTTGTAGATTGCTACAAGCACTCTGAGCCAAGCGAAGTGACGATTAGTTTGACCGCATGTCGATCAACTTTTCCCAATCATCGCTACGGAGATCCTTAGCTCTACTCAGAACATCGATCGCTGGACCTGCGCTGATTATGGCGTCTCGGATGCGCTGGCCTATATGTTCCTGCGCAGAAACAATGCCACTTATTAGAACAACAGTAGATCGACTGACGCAAATATAGTCGATTTAACATTACGTTTATCCGTTTTATTAAGTTGATCATGTCAGTTGTCAATCGTATGTGGAGATCCATAGCCGCAGCGCACCATTTGGGGAATAGGCGTGACTACATAAAAACAGTCTTTTCAATTAAATACCATATACCAGGGGAATGAATTAGAGAACCACATTAAAATTTTCTACATTAGAGGTTTATTTGAAGCCTCGGTTTTCCGATCGAGGTCTATTCTTTGTTCATATAAGGAAGTGCAAACAGAAATTAGAAGAAGTCCAGCTCACCATAACGACCCTATTCGATAATCAAAAAAAAGAAGAAAATATAGAGCATTTGGAACAAAGACCGTTTGGAATTTTGTTGTGAAACATGTATATGTCCAGAGTAAACCAGATTGTTGGCGTGGCGACGCTTGCCGTGGCGACGGGTCGCCACGCTATACTAGGGTATATATATAGTCTATATAAAAATTGTATACGATTATTTAAGGCGTTACTCTAATTTGGTGCTTCGGTATAACAGATGCGTGTTTTATTAAATAAAATCTATCCGCCTAAAGCTGACCGACTGGTTTCATGTTAGACAACTACCCATTGTCTTTTGCGCTATTTACTATTCTGTTCATTCTGCGGTTGTATATGACGATACTCGCTGGTATACGGAATTGACTGGACAGCGCAAAAAATTATACTGATAATGAAATTTATAAACTGCGCGGGAGCTAACGAACGTGTTTTAAACTACTTAGTAGAAACTTTGGTAAAGAAACAAAAGTAACACTGGCACACAAAAAAAAAAAGTTGTCTGTACACCGAGCGCCACCTATCTACGGGCATGTTTTTCGACCCGCTAAACACGAATTTCAAGTCGGTTTAGGCCGTCCAGCCCTCAGTTTCGAGTAAATTGCAAAAAACCCCAAAAAATCGCGAAAATTCGATGTTTTAGTAAGAAAAAAAATTTGAGGATCTAAGAAAAGCATGATTTTTATGTATTTCGATCTGTGAAATACTAATTTTGATTGTGCTTCAATTATAAGCTATTTTAAATCGAAAAAATTGGAAAAATCCTTAAAAATTGCAAAATCGCAAAAATTGGAATTATCTCGGTATAAAAATTTGTGGACGCGGATTGACGAAATTTCATTTCATTGCATGATCGCTTGTACTTGCAACCAGGGCACCTCCTCGGGGTGACGGTGGGCAACAGAACCATCTGGCAGAGTCCCTGGGTTAACGGCGTGTGTGCCGTCATGGCAGGTACAAGTGATAAGTACTTTACGATGCAGGAATCCGGAAACCCAGTATCGGCGGCTGGTCAGGGTGAGAAAGCAGGCCCGCAGGCGTCGTCATCCAGCGACTGCAGCTCTTCAGTAGTGGGAAACTTGGCTACTGGAGAGTGTACTATTACAAGAAGCAATTCCCATCTGTGCAATAAGAATCCTGATCTATTCTGTTACATTTGTGGGGAGTTTGAGCCGACAAAAAACCGTAGAATTTTTACAGATAGATTAAAACAAAGTTATGAAGAATGCTTTCGCATTCAGATTACAAATTTGGATTCAGTTTGGGTCCCACACTTTGTTTGTGGTCGATGTCATATCATGTTGATACGATGGGAAAAGGGAAATTTTTCAGCAGCAATTTTCTGTTATTTTATCAATTTTTTGTCGTTTTATGAATGTTTGAGGGCATTATGGGCTAAATTTATTACAGCATCAGATCGAAAAAATCAAATAACATCAAAATTTTCGTCAATCCGCGTCCACAAATTTTTTATACCGAGATAATTCCAATTTTTTGCGATTTTTTCCAATTTTTGCGATTTTTTCCAATTTTTTTCGATTTAAAATAGCTTATAATTGAAGCACAATCAAAATTAGTATTTCACAGATCGAAATACATAAAAATCATGCTTATCTTAGATCCTCAAATTTTTTTTCTTACTAAAACATCGAATTTTCGCGATTTTTTGGGGTTTTTTGCAATTTACTCGAAACTGAGGGCTGGACGGCCTAAACCGACTTGAAATTCGTGTTTAGCGGGTCGAAAAACATGCCCGTAGATAGGTGGCGCTCGGTGTACAGACAACTTTTTTTTTTTGTGTGCCGGTGTAATTAATGTGGGCTTGACGGTATTTCATTTTCATGAGTAATAGTCTGAATTAGCGCTTTTTAAAATGTTTTACGATAGATGCATTGAACTTTTGTTTTTATTTGAATTAATCATTTTCTCATAACTTTGAAATAGATCAGCCATAAGTGACACATTTTCGTAGACCTAATTCTACAAAGGGTAATAATAAAATAAATATGGAGTATTCATAATGTTAAATGGAGTAAAATGAAATGGTGTGGAATAAAATTTGCAAAGAAACAGAATTATCATTAACAAGGGAATTCGCATGAAACCAAGTTACAAAAATTTTTAAATTTGGATCTCTGAATTCAAGCATACGTTGATTTTAACACATTTCAATAACAATAATAAATGTAAATGACGGAAATAAAGATCTTAAAGTAAATATTCTAATAGTTAAATTAAAAAAAAATCGTTTGTAAGTATGTACATTGCAGTGGTTGCGGATGATTATGAAAAAAAAAGGAAAAAATAGCGTATGAGGGTAGACTTAAGTGGTTCAATTAACACTTTTATTCAGCTCGCGTTCTAGAAAACCGTGTCAAACAAAACAAGTAATATTCGTTTTAGTTTTGATATAATTCTGTAGCTAAGTATAAACGTGATGATTTTATGAAGAAATTAGACTTACAAGCTCCTTCCAAAAGTTCTCTGGTCGCGGCGCAGAGGAGACGGCCGGGAGCGTCAGCAGACACAGCGCCGCGGCGGCGAGGTACCAGCAGAGCCTCATGGCGGCGGCGGGACGGGCGGATGTACGTCTTGAGGCTGTCGAGGTCTCGGAGAGACTGCGGGAACGATTCGGGCCAGAGGCGTTTAGTAACTATATATGCGCCGACGCATGCTCTGGGAGATTCCCGCGCGTAGTTATTACCGGCTATCGTTAGAACCGGAATACAGAGTACTGTTTTTTATTTAAACATTTTATATGAAATTATATCGGTTTACTAAAGTACAATTTTCTTTAAGTTTATTTAATGCCGAAATTTGATTTCAACTAACAGGTCGAAGATAAATAGTATAAATAGTAATTAAATTGAACCTCCAGACTATTTATGTAGCTTATTTACATTACTTAATCCTTGGGCATACATGCCAAACATTACAACTAATTTTTATAATTTGATGTACGTCTAGCATGGACGAAAGCTTTGTAATATGCGACGTTATTTTGCATAGCTTGGTACAAAATGTAAAATGTTATTTTAAGAGTTTACAAAAAAAGTAAGTATAGAAAATGCATATAACAGATGCGCTTTATGATATTTAAGCAATACTGAACTTTTAGCTTTTCTTATTGTATCTGTATCCATTATGTATTAATATATTGTCATTCCACTACAGTGGTATCGCCTTCTACAGCTGTTTTATTTCAGATTGAGAGATGGTGTTTCTTCTTCTAAATAATTAAACGATTTATCTAACTTCGGTCACATATTTCTTAGAAGCGCTGTTTGTTTGGATAGGCAAAACGATGGCAGGTGTCTACTCCATACACTACTTTTAAAAATGGTCTAGTTTTTTCTTTAAAGAACGCCTAAATTCTTTTTTACTTTTATAAATTACCATGTAAATGCTATCACAGTTTGCTCACAGCTATAAGTTTGATAGGTTTTGTACTATATTTTAGCTGACATAAGTAGTTTGTCGTAATTTGCCTTACTTATCACTTTGCCTCATAAAAATAGCAGATAACTCGCCAATAAATAACAGAATAGAACTTTAATATTTGCATACAAAATGTGTTTTGTTTGAAAATCTGTGAATTTGGATTGATCTGACTACTTTCAAAATCCGTTGCCTTTGCATTGTCTACGAGACGTGTGAAATCATACGCTCAACGCCTATACTATATTATTCGTTTCAAAATTATTAATAATCAGTAATCGCTGACTCGTGCCCCTTTGAGATAGCATTTTATCAGGGGCATTTACGGGTGGGTAAACGTCGAACCAGCAAAAACAATGTTATCTCAAAACCGCAAACCACAATACACACTATTAGACGTATAAAGTGACTAATTAAAATTATCCATATAAATAAAACACGACGTTTGTCTGTTTGCCTGTGTACCTTTCTGTTTTTGCGATTGTAACCACTCGTTCGACTTACACAATTTTTCTTTAGTAATTGAATATATTAATCGGCTAGGTTTTATTATAGATTTAGTTACGATAGGGAAACTAAAATATTAGTAATAACGAGGAAAGTCACAGCATGTTGCTTGTTCAACTATTGTGTTTTGGAATATACAATAAAATCTTTTAAAAATATTACGTGGCGTTCTACCTAAGTTACTTACGTATTATAAACAAAAATAAATGTTTGCTTACATACGTACAAAAATAAATGTTTATTTGTTCACTTTTCTGGGCAGCGGAGAGAGGTGAAGAGGGCAGTAAGGGTTGACGAGGAGAGATAGAGGTGAAGAACAGGGGGAGGAAGCGAAATGCGAAGGGGGACGCTGAGAGAGAGCAAAAGTAAAGATAGGGAGAGAGGGAGTGAAAGGGAGTGGGGTTGATATTAAAAATGGAATCTTGATTGGCATTGCTAATGTGATCAGTATCAATTTTTTTGTTGTCAGATTGAGTAGAATAGTACAATGAGCAGAAAAAAAGTTACCATTTGAATATTTGATTTTTCCAAATAATTGTCCATATATTCACCAGTCATAACAAAGATTAACAGTTAAAAAAAGGTTTAATATTGATGTGTACAATACAACGCACAAATCTCTGATTTACCTGCGCATGACGTACTGCAAGGGTAGGTATCACGCGCCCCGACTCCTTCTCTCGCGTGTTCCTGTTTTACGCCATTGCAACGCTTTTGCGAATCACAGCGGCAGTTTTGTGCGTTGTACTGTAGTTTGCGATCGCTGACTGTAAATTTTTTTCGAGAAAGTGCGATATCATCGAAATGGCGCATAAACACACGATATACAGTCTACGGCTATTATAAATTAGACTCAACGTTAATTTTGAATACAGATTAGTCAAAATGAACGTTGAAAATGACATATTTTATTGGTATTTAAAACATTTTTTCAATAAAATATGTAAACTGAGTAAATATGATACCAAAAAATCAATTAAAAATTAATAACGATTAAGAAACAACGAGTTGTATTCCCTTAAAGATTTATTGTTTATTTTTTGGTATTTTATAAGACGCTATTACAAAATAATGTCGAAGTTGCCTAGGGTTCTGAAGTTTAATTTTTAATTTGAATCCATACGTATACATTTTTTTATTTATATTATCTAAACAGTAATATAAATGATTTCTCTTTTAACTAAAATAACTATAAGGATCATTTTATAAAATATAGTCAACTACTCTGTTGTACAGGTTAACATTCAATGCAAAAACAACAATTTTCTTCGCGATTTTCGTGAGTTTAACCAAACAAAATTAAAAAACATGAAACGATCTGCAAAGTTTACTAAGATAACAAAATCCATTAATTCAGTCCGGAAGTTCACAATAAAGTAAGTTGTCTAATTTGTCATACTGCAAGGACCCTAATGATTTGTATGTTCACTGTTCACTATAACCTGGTCTGAAGGCAACAACGTTTTAGATCAAAAAATATTAATGTTAATAATACTTTAACATTAAGTGATTGGATCACAGTGACAATTCGTAAAGCAGGTATAGAATATAAGCATTTAATGAGAAAATGTTGTATAATAATTCGGATATATTTGTCAATAACGTAACAATTTATTCCAAAAAATTGGAACGTGCATGGGCCACTTCACTTCTCCCCATCCCATTAATCCAATACATCCAAGTTAGATATTCCATTCCCTCCCAAGAGGCCGGCGACGGACTGGTGACTCCTCTAAGGTTGCGAAAATCCATTGCCTGCGGTGATTATCTACATTCTGATGTTTAGCCTACTCAATTAATTGCTCGTTAACTATGCTACATAAACAATTAATATTTCTCTGTAATAAAATAAAGAAAGAACAAAGATAAGATGGAATACAATCAATAATGAAACTGAAAAACATACCTCGTTATTTAGAATTTTGATTAAAAATGGACGATAAAATTTTAAATAAAATTACCTTCTTTGAAAAATTTTTACTAGTAAGTACTTCCGTTTCAGGTATATAATTTCTAAGTTCATCGCTCACCCTTTCTTAATCTTTGTTGTCGTAACGTCGATGTTTGTGCTATTCTATTAGAATTTACTCACGTCAACTAAATTTCGTTCTCAAAGCCTTAAAATATAGAAAACCGGCCAAGAGCATGTCGGCCTAGGCTAAGTGTATAGTTTCGTAGCTATTACTACAAAGAAATGCACTACAGATGAAAAAAAAACTTATTCCATTTTTCCCGCACAGAGTAGGTGTAAACACTTTAGCCGCCTATAACTATAGAAACAAACAGGTCGACTATTACTCTTAAACTAACAAGGCTGACTTAGCCTTGACTTAAAACACTTATCACAATTCCAAAATGTAAAAATACAATATGAAAAAAGTGCACCAGCAAAAGAGCGTATCTTCACAAGTACGTTCTTTTGTTGAAACACGCAATTTGTCGACAATAATTTAAAAATGGTATAACCGATCATGTTGAAAACAATTTTCATTGAACATACAAGTACTTTAAAACTTTAAAGTATTTTTAAAAGGACTGTCTAAATATGTGCCACACGTTGATGTTTACTGAAAAAATATTTCAGTTTCTGTTATATGTATAGAATACCCCTCCTAGAAATATTTATTTTTGTTATTTAACTGCCAAACTAAGTAGCGGCTTATACAAGACTATACTACAATAATTACTATTACTATTAATGCACATCTTGTAGTTTTTGAGCGAAATGCCTGCGACATACGGAGAGACGAATGGACGGACGGATGGACGGACGAACATGACGAAACTATAAGAGTTTCCTTTTTGCTATTTTGGCTACCCTAAAAGTGAACAAAAGAAATTGCTGGTCTTGAGGCCTTTTTGGAAAATTAATTGATTCAATAATAAACTGCATTTTTCCATGTTTAGTAGTGATTTTTTATGCGTTATGATGATAGTGGTGTATTTCCGGTCCTTATGAAAGAACGTTATTCTAATATTTAAAGTCGGTAGCACATTTGACCCTTCGAAAGTAGACGATTGCCTGCAACATGCGTTAACATGCAGCATGCAGCCCCCCGCTGATCCTTTAAACTTTAGACCGAGATCAATACCACCGACATTCAATAAAATTGTTAAAAAGTTTACTTTAAATCTACTATTACGATATTTTTATAATAATGATTTGATGAACGTTTTAATTCACGAGGGGCCACTCAACAGCTGTGTACTGCTGGTGTTAAGCTTATTCATCAGATTTTTGATGCCTGGTAAGATACAGGGCCGCAATTGGTCTTTTTCATGATTTATTCAAGATGTTTTATTGCGTTAATTATGATACATTGATTAGGGAACCACGTTATTATTAAGCATCTGTGGTCAATCCCTTGGATCTCTGAAGTCTTATTTGAGTGTTAGAATTCAAAGGATTGATATTATTGGTGGGTAATCTTCGGGATCTGCATCAGTATGGTGTGCCACAAGGTGCAGTTCTTCAGCCCTTTCTATTTTTAATTTATATTAATGGTCTATTACATCTTTTAAAGGATGGGTATGGGAATCTGCTCTATACTGATGATATTCCCTTACTTTTTAAGGTCGATAGGTAACAATTAGGTTTTAAGGACATAAGCAGTACCATCTCTAACACAGTTGAGCATTTAATCTTATTAATAATCTTTTTATCAATGATAAAAAGATTAAATGGGTTAAACTTTTGTTGTTGAATAATAAATTTGTCGATGCAAACATAATAGTCGAGAATGAGATACTGGATATTGTGGACACGACCTTATTCCTTAGTCTCACTTTAAATGCTAAATTGCGTTGGAATTCTCATATTACATGTGTTTATGAGTATTCAACTGACTTTAAGCTTAAGTCCCCATGCAGTAACATAATTATAGATATGTTACAAAAATAAGCAAAGAAATTTCGTATCTTTTCATCTATGGCCGTGTTTGTTATTTACACATTTTAAACAACGTATTCGTTTTACACTTTTTAAAACGAATACGTTGTTTAAATATTGTTTAAAAATAAATAAACATTATTAAAGACATAAAAAATTAAACTATTATATTCCTGGCTTTCTGGCTGGCTTAATCACTTTTTTGATCTTGGTCCAGCTCTCGATTCTGATTCCGTTTCACCAAAGAAACCGCAGACAAAAGCTAGTTATGCTACAACCAAACCAAATTATGTCCCGCCATATAAAAAACCAAAATATCCAAGCCTGACCATTCTTTGTCGAGTTATAAGCAATGAAATAGACAAAGAGACAATCAAAGTAATGTTGTGTTTTAGAATATGTAAGAATATAAAGACTATAGGATCTTAAAATGTGGCATGAAATCTGTAAATTGTAAAGAGTGCATTGAATTACTTATTGGTAGACAAGGGACATTCCTAACCACGTGATTTAGAAAAAAATATTCGACTTGAGAATGAGGTGATACGCAAAAAAACATGTGCATGGATGTGAGAACTTCCACATCTTTGAAATCACGGAAAAAGCTTAACCATTATTAATATGTCATATTGATGAAATGAACAAACTTATGATCATACTTTCTTTGATAAATATTATGCTTTTGTAAATATTTATAAATAATCACTCAAGTCATTAATAATGGTCTCTGTATTAGACGACAACTTGTTATTATTATTATATTTTTGTGCTCATCTCGCTCACAGACAGCTACTATTTATATACCTAGATAAACCTACTCCTAATTAGTCACTACAAATCCAATATGTTTATAAAATAAGTTTTTCGTTCGCATTTCATCTCTTGCTTGGTCAGTTGCAATTTCGAAAAGTTTTCACATTATTTTTCCGTACAGGCCTGTTCGAGTACTCGCACATGGAGTTCAACGCGGAGCGCGGCCCGCCCGGCGCCGACGACCCGTCTCTGGCCGATATGACGCGGGCCGCGCTATCGATACTCTCCAAAAACGACAAGGGTTTCTTTCTGTTTATCGAAGGTGAGTTCTACCATATCTATGTTTTTGCAGGTGTGTAGAATGACTGGACTATGTGAACTGTGTACGCTGATCAAAATGATTGCGAACATTGCTCGAAATACATTAATGTTACCGTGTGTACCCGGGCGCATATAGCCCTAGCTGTAGGTATGGGACAAAAGATGCTATCTCATGCCCTAAAATACCAATAACTAGTTGAAAATAAGTCTGGACTCAACAACGAAGCTTGCTAGTGACCGATTTGCAATCGCTCGAGCATATTCTCTGGACTGCTTGTCGTCCATACCACAAGAAACACGGCATATCAAGTCCACTGCACGCGACAGAGATATAAAATTAGAGTAAGTGGTAGTGAAAATCATCGCTCGTTGAAGTCATACAACGATACGTTGCAAATGGAGGCAGATAGAAAAATATCAGACGCCAATTTTTGCAGCCGTCGCCGATCGCCGCGTGAGACTGTTATCTGCCTTTATGCGTTCCATCTTAAACAGGCACAAAAGCAATGAGGCGCAGAAAAAAAGAGGAACTCAGTCGGTTATGCCATCGGGTGAACGTCATCTACGTTAAAGATAGTGATTTGACTGGAAAGGTCGGATGCTCATAAATGCGCTGCATAAACAACAGTGGATACAGACTCATAGTTGTTGATGGTCTTCTTAGCAGGCAGTAAAAGTATCGGTGCCATCAAGCTTCATGTTTCCACGATGACAACCGGATTGAATCGGATGCCGGCTACCCATCAACATAATATATTAAAATCTTCGGGTCCTCTTTAGGGCGTCTTTTTCGGTGGCGGCGCAGATAGACGGAAAAGTCAGCTCTTTTCACATGCACCTATTAGGCTTAGGATTAGCAACGTCAAGTACATGCACGAGTCTCGTGTTAGAGATGCCAGAGGTGAGTAATCACAAAAGTTGGTTAATGAATCACATTCATTACTTACTTACTAATCTACATGTTCGACGGGCTAGTCAGATGCGTCTGCATTGTCGGTAGGCACACACTAGGGGCGCGTTTAACGGCGCTAGTCTATCTGAACTTTTTCCACTGCGATTGATGACCATTTAGCGGCGCGTGCAGCATGAGCGTGCGCTTTCACAAACGGTCGTAGCACAGTACCACCAACTCGTCATAATCATTAAAGAAGTGGTGGTGCCGGTATGCAGATCCGGGACTTCATGGCGTCGGAATGAGAATCGTCAGAGGAGAGTGAAGCGCTGTTCAGCCGGTCGGGCTCGTGGTGGCTCGGCGCGACTGTCGAACGATGGTTGTGGCGGCATGAGCGACCGCGAGCTCGAGCCGCGATCACATACCATTCACGAAACGTTAAGAAACTGAAAGTATCAGTTAAGTGCCCTTGTGTTATACTTCAAGCAATGTTGTAAGTCTCGACAACGAATGGAGTGAAAATTATACGTGCGCTATGTTACGAGAACGCACAATCAGTTTATATCAATGCACTATGGTACAGCTGTATAATGCAATATATAGATAGCTGTGTTGCACAATTTAGGTGATCCGGAAATTATTTTGTTTAAACATCTGTGTAAGGAAATGGAAATCGTAGTATATATGGATTGCAATTAAAAAGAGACTACAAGCCTTAAAAATTTTAAAAAGTTTTCTTTTGTCACATCCCTAGTTATTATTAATTGTTAATCGCTCAACGATCAAATAATACAACATGTAGAGTAAAAAACAAGAAAGAGGCGATGAGGTCAAAATTTTAAAATGTCCGCCGTTACGTTTGTCCGCGGGGTAGGCAGATTTTTTACGCTCAAACCACCTGCGGAGGTGTAAATAGTGCCGCTTCCCCGGTTTTTTATATGTAAATTAAAAATTCAAGATGGTTTTATAGATATTGACTCTTGTTTTCTAATCTGTTTAGAATTTATTATGCAAATTGATTATTTCATTAAAAAATGAAACATAATAAATGGTAATAAAAACCTAATCAAATGTGAAGTTTTTTGTATCTCGAATTTCGAAAGAAGAGAATAGAATGTGCCTATATTATAAAAAAAAATAAAATTCCAACTTTCATTACAGATTTATTTCAAGAAAATTCTACACAAAAATACTTTTTTATTTTATTTTATTTACTTATTGCAAAATTGCTTATTGAATAGTTATTTTTTACTTAAAGCATTCATATATCAATTGAAATGAATTGCGGATTTTGAATTGGTTCAATTTGCAAAAATAAAATTTCAATCTGGCTAAAATAACATGACGGGAGCCAATTTGGTAAATTTGCATTCAGATTCGTCATCAACAAAGCTGGTCTCTGGAAAACAAAGGACTTTCTTGAGAAACATGAAATTTTGTGGAGCTACGTAATGAACGTGGAGGAAAATCGTCCTTATTATTTTATACAAATATTTCCATGAAATTTTTGTTTTCAAGTATTAACTATTATTTTAAAGATCTATTTTTAGTATTTATATTATTTGTCATATAATATATAAGTTACAACAAAAAAATTGTTGTGTTAGTAGCGGATAAATTAAGTCATTCTGTATTTTCCTATGAAAGTATGATTAAATTAAAATTTTATGAAACATAATTTTTTATAAAAAAAAATCTGCTTAAATGCTTTTTCCCATTTCAAGATTTAATTAATGAAACGTAAATACGTTTTAGTCTTTTATATTTATCTTTCGTATCCATTAATAGAGTCCCACGCTAATTGGTTAAAAAATATCACTGACATTAATCTAGAACGAGGCTGGGCCGTCTGGGAATTTTATTTTATAAGTTTTTACAAAGATTTCGTTTTTGAAGGTATTTACATTTAAGGGAACAAACAGTTCGTTTGACGTGCGCTTATTCCCCCTCACACAGTCCAACCTATTGAATCTCACTATAATTGCGGATGGTGACAAGCACGAGATTCAAATGCCCTTGTCATATAGATACATGTTTCTCGGGTCCTTCACATCCCCGAATTGACAGCAAGGATGTTTTTTAACTATCGCAATGTAGATCTTGAATGTTAGGGTTTTTGATGTAGCATCTGCAAAAGATCACATGTTACAAGAGACGTCATAAGTGATCTTTTGCACTCACCCGAAAGCTTTAAATGCTGTCCAAAGACAAATCGAAGCTTTGCACTTAACTGTTTAAATTTACTGTGTATGAATTTTACGTGGGACATAATATAAGCTTCTAGAACTGGCCACTTACATAAACGATATTTAAAAAGTAATTACTACATTTGAAAATGGAAGTCTTTGGTTGTAGAACACAGTTTGTTTCATCTAACTGTCAATTGTTTTTAGATTGTGACGTCATTGTAAAAATTGCGTATCTCCATCACTATGGATTTTCGTAATATGATTTTCTACGATCTTAAATGTAATTTATCAGCTCAACAGAGCCTCGCTCGGCTTCGAATTGCTTTTGGCGATGAAGCACGACGAGTATTTACAACTGGTTTGCACAATTCAAGCGCGGTTGTATCAATCTCAGTGGCGACTGGTCAAGGATTTTCATCACTAGAAGAGGCTGTAGAAGACTACGAAAAACGTGGTTTTGAGGTCACCAGGAAGGAGAGACATACATGTTTTCAAAATCGGTTTATCTGTATGAAAAAGTGCATCTACACTAACGGAGAACGTTTTGAGAAACAATAAATTCATTTTTGACCGGTCAATCAAGTAATTGTCTCATACATTCCAGAGAGTTTCAGGGCGCTCTACGAATATCATGTGGCGTGTACGTCTAAAACGCTACAAAGTAGATATACTTGGCAGGGGACGACGACGTCCCGCGCGGGTTTTCCGCCCACTTCATGAATTTTGAAATGGCTATAACAAAAAACACGACATTTAATTGTCCCGGATCAGTTTTGAGAGTGAGAAATCTAAAATTATGAATAAAAAAAGATTTCACCGACAAAAAAGAAAATACGTCAATCGTATAGGAGTTCTGATAACATTTGCTTTAAGCTTTAATGAAAGTTTTACTCCGTTCAAAGTTCACTAGACCCTTCGACCACACGTTGCATCCCAACACACTTTGATCCAGCAGCGTCAAACCATGGTCTAAGACCCCATACTCACTGCAGCATCGTGCCCTAAAGTACAAGTAGGACATAAAAAAATATTACAAATATTAATATCCTTCAAAATAAAGAGTTAATATGTCAACTCTTATTTTTCCTTTAGCGCGATCAGTATTAATGCATAACAATGATGTCAATTATGTTAGCGGAAGACGTGAGTTTATGTTTTTATGAATCAAAAGCTGTCTGGTTCAAACTCTAATTATGAAACGTTTTTTTTTTGTAGTTCGTAACTAGTTAAATTAAGTCACTTGCTTTGTGCCTCGAAGAGCACCGACAATCATTATAAACTTCCAACCTACAACAGAATAGTGTGAAGGTCTTACGGCCTAACAACTAAATATGGAAAAAATAATGCTTTTGCAGTAGGGTGACAAAAATTCGACACAATATATGGGATAACTATAATTTTCACTTTTGAGCAAAAATCTAAAACGTTATTGTCTAGTTCGTAGATGCTTTTCTTTTGATTCCGGAATAATGTTTTGAGTGAAAGTCGTGCTCTACTAAATAATAATTTATAATGAATAGTTGTGCCTTATAATTTAGTTAAATATACTCTATCAATTATTTATATTGTCGACTGTTACAGGCGGCCGGATAGATCACGCGCATCACTACAATAACCCATATCGCGCACTCGACGAAACCTTGGAGTTGGAGACTGCGTTGCTGGCTGCCTTGGAACGTGTTAACCCCACCGAGACCTTGATCGTAGTCACCGCTGACCATGGTCACGTGATGACCTTCGGGGGTCAGGCCACTCCAAGGGGACATCCTGTCTTAGGTAAACGACCTGAGGGTGTTGTTAAGGGTTCATAGATACAACAAATAATAAAATCAAATTTGATAAAAAACAAATTAAAATCCTTTTGGGGTTTATTGTAAGAGTATTATTATTCTTTTAAACATACAAGGATATAGTAGAACCCTTTGTACTCATACTTTCAAGGTATATATGAAAAATGAAAAGGGGAAGATGAATAAAAAAAATATAAAATAAAACAATTTTTAATTTTTTTGTCTGTCTGTCTATTCGCAAACGCTTCAGAAATTACGAAGCAGATTTTTCACCGCTAAATATAGCTTGGCTTGGAGCAGAATACAGGCTTTATTTCACTTAAATTGGATGTAAGGGAAAAAGTTGTCTTCACTTACATATCTATCCTGAGAAGATACAAAGCGAATAATAACTGTTAGCGTCAAAAGATGCTGAAGACGTCACGATAACGAACACATAACAACGTTCGAGGGGAAAAAAAAAGCAAAAATCTACAGTGTTCTGGTCATAACGCGTTCGACTTATTAAAAAATATACAAGAGAATGAAAGGGATTAGAGGCGACGTGAACATAGACCGAATTCCATGTGGGCGAAAGCGCGGGCGCAAAGCTAGTTAAAGAATAAAAAGTTAGCTAACAGTTAACCTGTTTGATTTTCATCGAAAATAATTTGTGAATTTTCATTTTGTATTTCCTTCTCCCTTTTATGTTTTTTAATTAGATTGGTATTATTTTATGGTTTAATATATTTAAGGCCCGCTGAAAAAAAAACAGTTTTTGAATATTATTCATTGTCACCAACAGGAAACGAGATTGGATTTGGATTGGAATCAAAAATGTTAATTTATTATTATGATTCTGGATTCGTGCCAAATCAGCGACATGGCGCGTAAATATTAATTTGGTAATGTTGCTTTGTACAATACTTTAAATTAGATTCTTACTAGCGTCTTCTCCCGCGTAGACGGATCACTTCATTCGCTGCCTATCCGTTCCGAAATCTCGCTATCGGCCTCCACGGGTATTATCACGATCGATTGCTTGTAAAACATCTTTTATATAATTTTATTTTTATGATTTTTCTTAAGCGGTTCAGTGACTCAGCTGTGAGGATTTAGCAAACCTGGTCTGTGAGCTACAGTTACACTTGGATTTATAATATTCGCATAGATTAATTTTTGTTGCTACTTCATTATATTTTGTAACTCCGTAATCTATTAAATCAACAAATAGTATAATAATTGTTAAGCTTAATCCGAACGCGTAAGTGTCACGCTATATGAATTGATCATTCCTACGATTGCATGTTGTATCGAAATTTGATACTAAAATTTAAACTCATCCCTCTAGTCTATTCGTTGCGAAATGATTCAAGTCTGATGAGCTGTTAGTCGTACGATTAAATTATGAGTGCCTGGATGTATAAAATACGTAGGCGCGGACACGGTGCCCTCGGACATCGACGGGCTCCGGTACACGACCATCCTGTACGGGTCGGGCCCGGGACACGCCGAGCCGCGCGCCGTGCCGGCCAACGCGTCGGGCGCGGCGGGCGCGGACGCCGTGCACGCCGCGGCCGCGCCGCGCCAGTGGGCCACGCACGGCGGCGAGGACGTGCCGGTCTACGCGCTGGGTACGTAAAGCTATTACGAAAACGGTCAACTTAACGGGCAACTTTTACATAGTTAATGTTGTCCGTAACATAAGTTATGTAAAATTGGTTCTCGCATTAGTGATAAATATCCTCAGGAGGCCTCGACCTATAACTTAGTAAAATCGAACCACTTCGTCTAACTCTCGGAGAAGACATCGAGCTGTGCTTTGTAGTTTGTTCTCGTCTTAGTGGCAAAGATTGTTACGAGGCCTCAACCGACACTGAGCCGGTGCGGAGAGAGCTCGAGGTCCGATTTGCATTTGAAATCAAAATTTATGGGAAATAAGTCTCAACAAAATTGACAAGACAATAAGCTAAGCCATGAAACATATCTTCTGAATCAGGGCGGTTGAGGTGCATTTTTTCATTTATCTCTTATTATTTTAAGGTTATCTCAACTCGAGTGACGAAAGAATTGAAATTTCCTTTTCTTATACAAATTAAGGAATATAAAATGTTTTTTTCACTAAAAAATATGTTTAATGCTTTAGGACATCGTAAAAACTAAGTTTGTAGAAAAGCATAATTCAAATTTTCTTAATTAAGACTTTTTTAATTAAGTTCATTCACTTCTCCTCTAAGATAATGTTTTTACTAAGAATCCGAGACAAAGAATGGCGAAAACATTTTTTTAAGTCACTTCATTAACTTTCGGCCTATCCTTGATTCTTCTTAATTTATTCAATTTGAAAAGAAAGTTCGCCTCGGAAGATTGAAAGAGCGCTCGCCGAACAAAAGGCATACCCCTTAAATTAGTTTGTGCCGAGACGAAACAAATATCCGCGTTCAGGTCCGATGGCCACGATCCTGTTCGCCGGCGTCGTGGAGCAGAGCTACATACCGCACGCCATCGCCTACGCGGCCTGCCTCGCGCACCAGGGCCGCCGCTGCCAAGTCAAGGCGAACTCGACGCAAGCGCAGGTAACCGCCGCCGGCGGGTCCTTAATTGGAGCACTTAATTCCCTTTTAAACCTTTATTTGTAAGACATTGTTCTAGAAACGTGACAAACATTGATTCGCTTCGAGGGAATCGCACGAATTAGATTCGTCGTATAAGGCTCTCTCCGATAACGTCAATTCTTATGTCGTATTACTTTAGTTGCGGTACGGTTGATGGATTAGGAGAAACGTGCCAAAATTAATAGATTTGTTTATTAAATTTGCATATTATAAGTTTTTACAACTTTGTTTTTATTACATCATATGAATTTTTAGTAAGATTTAATTAAAAGTTTTTGCATAACTACCAAAAAGGGATTGTCTATTGATTCCATATGACTGAATAGACTATTATATTTTACTCGTACCGTGTGCAAAAACTGTTGTCGAACTAACATTTTTTTGCCGGCAGGCGAAAATTCCAAGTTGCGTAGCTCCCGAAGTCAGCAGCGTGTCCGTGGGCGAGGACGCGGCGGCGGGCGAGGCGGCGGGCGGCCGGCGCGTGGTCGTCGCCTCCAGCGTCATGTCCGACGAGCGCACGCGGGCCGCGGCGTCCGCGCCGCGCGCCGCTCCGCTTATCGCTCGTCACCACTTCAAATTCACACCTTACGTAGCAAATTTGATTACACTATTGAGTTATTGGTTTATTATAAAGTGATATGACAGATCAAAGTATATTCTAATGTAAATATAAAGCACACGCTAAACTGTTAAATGTAAATAGATTTTGCAGATAAAAATAAATTATTTAAATTTTTATTTTGTGTTATTTTTTAATATACTCAAATGTCTTAATGAATTAGAGACTTTCGCTACGATAAAAATAGATATATTTGGTATCAGTACCGTGGTAGTAGATATATTACCAATAAAATGGTCTCTAATAGATATCTTAGACTTCTTGCTAAATCTTACTATTCAAAATTTTGCAAGTTCCAAAGATTCGGAACTCATTTTTTTATTAAACTGAATCTGTACATGTCGTCCACATCTTTTTCTTATCTCTTATATTCTTCCAAAAGGTCCTGGGCGAGCTTTGCCGCTCAAATTCGTCCGGGACGCTCTCTGTAGAAGCTTACGCTAAAAATGTAATTTCTCGCAATAAAATCAGAGCTAAACGAATATGAATGGAATGAAAACGAAATTCTTCGAATGCTCTTTGATATATCTTAAATTGGATTTCACCGATCAACAATCATAATAATCATTGTCAGTGATATCAAATGTACAGAGCGTTTATTTGAAGTTGAATGTGCCTGACGGTTATTCAAATAAAGTAATCCATCCATTTTATTTTTTCTTACTCTCCTATATGTATACATAAAGTAAGGACGAACAATGTCAAGATGATCCAAACACAAGATGGCCTTTCGTTTTGTCAGGGCTTTTACAGATTCTACAGGTTCCGGTCAATTTGAGCTCTCTTTCGATGATCCAGTCATGACGTGTCTATCCTTCGAAATATAAACGACATTTAAGAAAGGACAAGTATTACCTTAGAGAATATACGAAACTAGAAAAGTGAAGTTCAAAAACAATGCGCTCACACTCGAGCAAACGCTTGCATCTCCGCTAGTGTCCTTTAGCGGTCTCCTGCCTATCAGAGCGACCGCTGCATCGGGAGCTTGTGAGGGTTGACTGCCTCGTTGAAAGTAAATTCGAATCAGAGATTCAAGAGTGTTACAATCGGTGGATCTTATCCATTTAAGTAGCATCGATGATTAATGATTACTACAATGAGCGATCGATTAGGTTTGGCGTTTTCGATAACTGAAAAAATTAATAACAAAAGATCTTATTATATTATTTTATTAATAGAATCCTAAATATTATAATACTATTAGACACCCCTGGTTATCACACGAGATAAGATCAGCGCGGAACCTAATCAAAATGTAAAACTTAAAACGCTATTTATTTTACAAAAAATTGATATCAAATAAAACATCCATTTCCAAATCAATACTGCATACACACATTTCAATTTCTATTTAGAAACACTATTTAATTCAACACAGCACAGGATATATTTAAGCATTTCTTTTTTTATATACGTTTTTTTATTTATGCTTTAATTCAGAAGAGTCATCCTTTTGTCTCCACATGTTTCTAAAACTGAGTCTTTGGAAATACACTTCTTTCTGTACATTAGATAATTCTAATCAGAGCGTATTTTGAGTGTGACGCGCTAATCTCGTTTATTTGTGGTAAATATATGTAAAGGCAACTTTTTAATGGTATTTCTCAAGTTTGTCTTTGCGCGCCATTGACAAAGACCATCAAATGTCGCAACGGACATGAGGTTTTTTTTATTAAAATATAGAGTAAGATATTGTTAGAAATAAACTTATTCAGATTCAAACATAAAAAGACCTGAAGCAAAGGCTTTAAATACTGTTTTTATTATTACAGGTTAGTGTATCTTTTGTTAACGTATATTGTAATCGGAAAAACGTAAACACGTTGTGTGAATAAATGCTTTTATTGTTGCAAAGAAACGCAATTACGTTCTTATTTCATTTTCCCAATTATTGGAACAAATATCATTATATATATATATATACACGATTTTCTGAAGAGTAATATTTAAAACTTGAATACTGTTGTTCATATTCATAAATCTGTATACATATTTTTAGGTATATTTTGAACTTCTTGTCGTAAAAATTAAAAAATATATAATTAAATAAATGTCACTGTTCACAGTCTGATTTGCGAAAATGGGAACTTCTTCAAACCTCGATGTTTGTGATCCTGAAATATTTCCTGAAAATTTCCGAAAAAAAATGTACGTGCGGTCGTGAACGTGCGTATGTGTGCTTACGTGTGTGTGTGAGTTAGTGTATTTGTAGGTGTACGTGTATTTGTAGATAATTTGTATATCTTTGGACCGCATTAGAATTATTGGACTTATTCGAAAAGACTTGACTTTACTTAGAGGTAGCGCCACGCCGCGGTCAACTATGCTGTAACGAAGACAGTAGGCCGGCTCGACCGGTGAAATACCACACTTTCAGGCGTGAAATAACAGTTTTCGCTGTTGTATTTTGTCCATTGAGTGAGAATTCCAGCGGCTAACTCTCCCTCCATCGCACCACTCTTCCTTATTTTTTCGTATTTTTATCAACCATCATCGTATTTTTACTCAACAGGCCCGTAACGCACGGGTGACTACTCTGGGGTTGAGTGTAAACAAGGACGGCGATGACTACCTACTCTCTGGTGACTAAAGAGCTCGTTTTCCCCTCGAAAACGTTACACAAAAACATCCTGACAATTTAAAATCAGTCGAAATGGAAATTTTGAGAAAAACAAAACTCTTTCTGTGGTTAAGAAGTTGCATCGAGCATAGCAAATTTCATTAAGGCCGAATAAATTGATCAAAAGATAGTTATCCCGCTCGGATTGGTTGCTACATTCAAAAGATATCTATGCAAAATATCTGAAAAATAACTACTACGTAATTTCTCTATATCTTTAATAACACTGAAAGAGAAAGCTGATAATTTTGTGCACGAAGGTAGCAGCAATAACATTTTCGCGCTTCCACGGTGCTCGAAAAGGTCATTGCTCGAAACAATGACGGGAGGTTTTGGGGTCGGCTCGTAAGCTCTACCGTTACCCATATATTTTTATCGGTCTCTCATCGCAAATTTGAAAACTTTTTTTTCATCGTACAATTAACGTACCGGTCATATTCTTCACAGCACCTTTTTCGTATTGCTGTCTTTCTTAAAGAAGATGTGTTTTAATTACGTGTATTATTATAACCTCATAGCACTCAGGTCTCGTTAGTCACACACGTTGGCAACTAACACCACCTCTATACTTTTTGCTATCGAGGAATTCCGTAAATGCTTTCATTGGTTGCTGGATTATACTAAATTCACTGAGGTTACACAACAATGATAATTTTGATTCGTATGAGGCTAAGAAATGGTGGCTCCTTTGAGCAGTACTGCAAAGTAATTTCCTTGTCGACTGTAATTTTTAGCTACTACTGCTGAGATGTAACTACTGCCATTAAGACCTTACTATGGACGCTACGAGTCTAACGAGTTCATGTGTGTCTAGGCTTCATTAAATTGTTCTGCTGGTTTTATTGACTGCCGAACCAGACCTAATGTCATCAATGTATTACTATAAAGTTTACTAATTAAACAAATCTAACTGAGACACGTTTCCATTCAGTAGTTTTATAATATATTATCTTTCATGGCTACTGAACCAAATTATAATAATATCACTGAGGAGGTAGTACAAAATTTATGACCGTAACCTATATAGGTTACGGTCATATATAGGTAGTAATAATAGGTGGCTTATTTAAAGAGTTTCATCACTAGTTCCTCTTCTTCAAACACGTAAGGTATAAGTAAAACGATCAACAGTCTATTTATAGATTTCTTCAGCATACGGTTACTGTTATGAGACTTCAAGACGGTAATAAGTATGTGGGTTTAATCAATAAAAAAAATCAATTAAAATTAAAAATTTTACATAGTAACTAGTTTTAACACTTAACAACAGAACTTAATAACAGAACTTTTGTATGATTGAAGTGGTATCTAGCATTATTTTATATATAAAATGCACATTTAAAAAACTCATTTAAATATCTACAGTTACCAACACGCGCGTTTCAATTCGAAAGGTCATAAATATTGACGTCCACGCTATTTCCCCTCCCGTGGGTCTGTAACCGGGATGAACTCCGCACGTAACTGTATTTCCGATCCAATCCAACTTTTTTCCAAATAACATCGACACAACCTTTCAAACTGAGGTAAGTTAACCTATTTTCGTTACGTCCCTTCATCCATAGCGGGCTATTACAAATTAGCATTTGCTTACAATTTCGCCTGTAGTACAACAAACAACTACATTTTCTCGGCTTTCTTCGCTTATTTTTCCACTTTCGTTCCCGTAATTTTGCTATACCTCCTTAATTTTTCAATTTGTTCCGGGAAATAATAATATCTCACTACTCTCTCAACTCTATAGGTAAAGCGTAAATTGGAAAGAAGCAGATAAATATACCTTGTGGTAGAGAGATGGGCCAATAAATAAGAAACAATTCAATCATGGTTCCTGAACATTGCTCGGGATACAATTTGTAAATTGGATCCAAAATAAAATAATATTACTTATGCAAATATCCATTAAGGAACTACTAATATAATTAATAGAATAATACTTTATTAATACCAGTTCTTTAAAATTAAAATTGCGACCTGCGAGTAATTCGCTACTATAAAAACATAAACGCATATACTCAATAGCTATGAGGGGTTGTAGCTACGATTTCAAACAATTCCATATTATCAATAATAAATTTTGAATTACATTTTACTCTTATGGAAATGTCTTATTCATTTTTAGGAATGAGGTTTTAAAGCGCCATAACAGGATGCTTTCTTTAATGTGAAAGAAATATTTAGCACTACGTTCACGATGCAGAGTATAATATTTGGACGTCGAATCTTGCAGGTGACTAGCTTTTCTGTGGTTCCGTCCGCCTAAAAATAGAATTAATTCCTCTATTTTTTATGTCGAGCAATTCTTCTGCGTGCTAGCCTCGGACGGAATTCCGGCCTCGCTGTCGAGTCCGCTGCGGAACCGTTGTCGACCATGATCATTCGTCATGTGACATATGTCATTCGACTTGTAGCTGTGCTCGAGAGTTAAAACAAAGAGAATGATTTATATTTGGTATCAGATTTAGTAACTGACGACCTCGTCGTCGGCACCAAGGAAACGTTATTATTTGTCAATCAAAAAACTACCACACACAGATTGAGGGGAATGTCAATTTTAGGCTAGCTGACGGACACATGGGTCGAACGTGCCGCAGCTAGCCTTGTCACTAGTTCCTCAGTTCGTAAACTCTATTAGTCGCTTTAATATCATACATTAACATAAAAGTGTCAGAGATTATTTTTGTCGCGATTAATCATTAAAAACGAAACATATCTGTTAATTTTTTTTCTATTACTTAGTTCATATAATTTCATTATGCGCCTTGTGCGATCGAGTGATCTCGTTACGCCTATTTCGTGTTTCCATCGTAGTAGTATTATAACTATTTCGAATCCAAATACAAATATTTTTAATTCATACGTTATGAAATGATATTTCAAATACATTATTACAACATTTTAAGAGTCCGCATTTAAAATTTCGATACTGATGTAATTAGTCTTTTACATAAAGTGCTTGGTAACTTTTTTCCTAATCTAATCACAAAATATCTATATACAGTAACTTTGTGATTACTAATAATTTCCAAATTATGCTTAAAGTCTGATTTGATATCAACCTATACCATCTCTTATGTAAATTCGTTGTACAAGTAGTTTCAAGGTTTTATTTATTTTAATGAAAATACTGGCAACCCTCATGGAAAACGACATATTTCAAGGGAGAGTAATATTGCACGTAGGCTTCGAAGGGCCGGACGTGGCTATTCGCAGCAGGACAACGCCCTCGACGCGTTGTAACCGTCACGCGGTCACGTGTAACCCGAAGGTGTTAGCACATCTGCAACTCCCAGCTTGCAAGAAGAAATTCAAACGTTTTAAATAACAATATTTGATTTCTCTCCAATTTTTCTATACAGCACTAAGATTGTCTTGGCTTCTGATCGATGTTTATTATATTACTCTACAAAGTGCAGTGAGAACTCGCTTGAACTTTAAGGAGAAACAAAAATGAACATAAACGTATTAGTTACTAAAGAGACCTTATGCAATGCTATTTGAATATTAACTTTGTTTCCTATATTGTATTTATTGGTGTTAAGATAAACGTACTAGTCGTCGGCACTCGTCTGGTGGTCAACACTTCTACTTAATATTTATAAAATAATTATGCGTACAGTGACTAAATGAAAAAAAATGTTTTACAGAGGAATCCCAGGTTTTTTACTGATAACAATGTATATTTATCTAGTAGTGACAAAGCTCATAAAAGTTGGTGTAAATAATTGGTATATTTCTGCTTATCGGTTGAAAAAAGTCAAAGATTAACACATCCAGAAAATGATATCATCTCATCGTATTACGAGAGCCATAGAAGCTGGTTTCAAGAGAATGTCATAAGCGACGACGGCAAAAATTTTTATGTACGGTATTACTCGAGAATGAATAGGCCATACACATAGAAGTATAGAATACAGATATCGAAATAAACAATGATATTTTGCTTGCTGATTGCAAGATCTTGCTGCAAAATTGTATACTTCTCGAGCAGAATCGCGTTGTTCCCGAACGGTACACCCAAAAAAAAAAACGCATAGTGATACTGGATACGTGTTCATCTCCTTTAAAAAGTACTATTTTGGTCCACAAAAAAAAAACAGAAAATTCATTAACTAATACCAAAAATAAACAATAATTTCCTGCAATCGTCATTTTAGGGACTTGGTTATTTCTTAAAAAAGAAATGGAGAAAAAACAAGGAGATCAAAGAAAAATCGATCACTAGCATGTTGGACCATGAAATGCACTATAGATGAAATTTTGTGTTAGTTTTGTACTATACAATTTTGAATAGTTAGGTGTGATACTAATATTCTTTTTCCTTGTTTGAAGTAACTAATATTTTATGATAAATGATTATAATTACATGACAAACTTCTATGTAAGGTTTCAATTAAGCGTATTTTATAACTACTAAATGACTTTACTGTAATACATTATTATTTTAATGTATTTAACTAAATACATAATTATGTATTAAGTTTTAAGTGCGTTATATTAAAATGAAAATACTTATGTATTCTCAAAAATAAAAGTACGATTTGAAAAAGTGCACTAGTAAAGGTACATATATTCATGGCACGTACGATTTTTTGTTGCGAAGTGCAGTTTTTCGTCAATTACTCAAAAATGGTATGTCCAATCATATTGAAAATAATTTTCGTTGAAGAAAACGTTACTTTTGTAAATTCCTTCATATTTATGGACATATAGTTTAAAAGATAAAGAGGGGGACACACAACTTATGATACTTTCAGAGCGATTATTTCCGAAATTTTAATCGTAGAAAAATTAATCTAAGAAATTACTTAGAAACCTTAAAGTTATTTTTTAAAGAACTGTCGATATATGTGCTACATGTTAGTGTTTTTTGAAAAAAAATTTTTTAGCTTCTGTTATATACATGAGTGCCCACCAGAAATATTTATTTTTGTTATTTATCTACCAAATTAAGTAGTGCCTTATACATCACATTTCATGAATACACAACTTGTTACTTTTGAGTATAATGTCTTTGACATACGTATGAACAGGCAGATAGATATGACGAAACTAGGGTTCCGTTTTTGCCATTTTGGTTACATAACCTAAATAATGGATCAATATTTTAATAGATAAGAAAAAGAAATAAAAAAGAATCGTATTGAAAATGAAAGGAAAAAAAAAAGAAAATAAATGTAATGTGGATGAAAATAGTTGATATTGTGGAACATGGTAGTAAAATGAGAAACTCTTCGTAATATAATATAATGCTTTCATAATGCAAAATATTACATCATACCAATTGTGCTAGTTAGCCCAAAATTTTAATTGTGTGCAGATTAGTAAACCTTGAAATATGGAATAAAGTAACCGTAGATAATAATTAGTGCTTCAATTTACTACTATAAAAACCACTTATATTTTACTGAATATATTTTCTGTCGTGCATTGGTGCACCGATTTATCAAAGATGGCTGCGTGGGTATCGATTACTGATGCAACCCTACTTTAATTGTTTTCAATTTTTTCATAAATTACATAATAATAAAAACCGCAACAAATTTTCTATACTCCCATAACAAAATTATTGAGATAATATTCATATATTTATTAAAAATATTTATTTTTGTGGTAAGGTGACTCACTGAAATGTTAAGCATAAATAATTAAATTTGTCGTTTCTTGATATCTGCCCGTCTGTTTGACTATCTGACTCAATCAAATTATGTAGTTTTCGTTTTTATATGAATTTCAGAATTGATTGTTAAAGCCCATTTTCTAAAAAGGAATGTATTGTAGAAAGTTTGCTACTGGCGCAGAGAACCAATTAAAATCCCGAAGTTTTCGGCACTGTAATTGGCGGTTGGTTTGGACCTCAATAATTCATACATTACTTTTAAGCTATTGCATAGCTTTTATCGCGGACTTTGAGCGCGGCGGCCGAACCAAGAAATTTCGTAATGAAAATAAAACCTAACACCCCCCACTACGCCTACCATGCCGAGTGGCCGAGCGTTCGCTTAACGCGAATGTATATGGTACTACTGTACGAAGCTCGCACGGATCGAGACGAGCTGCTCCGAAATCGGACGAATACGTAAGCAGCTGTTTGTGAGAAAGTATATAGGTGTATAAGTATCTATCATATCTTTGTAATGCCACACTCACCGCATGTACCCCGTAAGTATACATGTAGGTATATATGTATACATAGGTATACCTATGTACAACTGTGAATAGCAGTTGTTAGTGAATAGCTATAAGCTTAAAATTTGTGTACAAAGTGTTTTAAATATGAATAAACAAAGTGCATTTATGATGAAAAACTTGAATTAATAATAAGGTTTATACACCTTAGCAATTTGTAACATGAGAAAAATGTCTCATTTATCTGAATTGTACGTATGTCTGCTATAAAAACATTTTATTGATGTATGCTTTTAAAATTAAATCAAAGGTGGTTATTCACATTCTGTTGTAATACTAAGCCTTCGAAAAATACATATTTCGCAGACAAAATTATAGTGCACGGGCATTTCCATTCTTTTATAAGGTTTATGTGGTGAATTTTCGCTTAACTTGAAAAAATACAGGGCAAATTGTGTTACGGTACTATTTCTTTATGTAGAAAGAAATCGGTGCAGATCTCTGCATGTACTCGTAGCTGCAGACAACACACTTCGTGGACATGTACGTTCCGAAGTCACGCGAATCCAACATAACACCTTACGTTTCACAGGCCTCGTGTGTATTCACCCATACTAGGGTTGTCGAATTTCTTGAGGCTTTTTTTTTCACCAGTAGTGATTGATATTGTTAAATTATCAAATGTACTGATTCCATGACCTTTGGAACGAAAACACGATCGGCACAAAGTAAGGTAATGTGTTTGTCAACTTATATATGTATGTATGTATGTACCAATGTATTTTGTTCCATTGTGACGCTCTAGATACCAAACGTGTGGCCCGATTTTGATGATTCTTATGTCAATGAATTTATAATATGTGTGTCACTAAAGATATGACAGTAATCCAAAATTCAAAATAACCAAATACCATATTGTGAAATAATTATGAAAATCGAGGAATTATGTCAAGTGTGATATCATTTAATAGATTTTGAATATCATATTTATGTTTCTTAAATAATAATTAATTATTATAAAATGAAAATTATAATTTTTCATTTTAAACTATTTAGAATCCATAATAATTAAAAGCTATTTAGCAAAATTCTGAAATTTCAACATTCCAAAACTTGTAATAAAGTTCCTATATAATAGAATCACATTAAGAAGACGTATTATAAGAAGGTTTTGTATAATAAGTGTTATTAACGTGAAAAATTTACATTATAGTACAATTCTTCTGCAATTGTTAAAATCGAGTGACCCGGGAATTTACTGTTTTCAAAAATAATTTTAACGACTGTTGTCTAAAAGGTGACTAAATACAGTGAGAAAAAAACCCAATTAAGAAAAGGTAAGCAATAAAAAATAGATACAATGTATATAATTAATTGAAACAGTATATCGATAAAAGAAATTTATTACAATTGTTGTAACGAAACACGTCGTTGATACCGCTAATGATGAGGAAACAATTATAAGATTGTGAAAACAGAAATAAAAAATTGTACTTTAAAAATAATTTACAAATTTTAAAAATCGGACTATGTAAAGGTGAATTGAAAAGTTGAAAACAAGATGATGTAAAAAATCATCCAATCAAATATGATGCATATTTCTAGTCTAGAGCATGTACATATCAAGCGTATTTAAGGGAATATTAATCTGATGCTTCCGAATGAAAATATTTATGATATCTAATTGAATGAGTTTTTATGTCATCTTGCATCCATCTCTTCAGTTCACTTTTACGCAGTCGGATTTTTTAATTTTATTATTATTTTTTTTAATTCCCATTCAACCAAAGCGAGTCGCAGTGCATGGACTTCAAAAACGGCCCAAATCAAACCACATCGCCTAACGGATCCCGCTCACACGAACCGGGATGCCCGTGGTATAGGCGTCAAAGTTTAGCGCTTACACGACATTTCAGCGGCGCGGCGGCGTCGAGCGCTAATGTATGGCCTTTGCGGTGCGTCGCGGCCTGTTTTACGACAACGACACGTCGTTGGGCGCCCGGCCCCGCGCGATATCGCGTTACTGCCCTAATCCCGTTTACGGCGCCCCCGCCGACTACGTGCGCCGGCGACGGCATTCGTGCGGCGAATCACTTTATTTTTATATGTGTAGCAGCCTAAAGACATCGTACACGTAATTAGGTATTGATTATAACGATAGTGACGTAACTGTATGTATTTTAGTATCATTTAGTTTTGTTTCGGTACTCAAATTGGTGATCTTAATTTTTAATTTCGATTCGGATCCCTATTACCGTACACATATGCGGTTTGAGATATCAGTTAGTGGACTAGTCAGTCAGTTAGTACGTGATGGTCGCACCCGATAGGAATTTCAGCCCTTTTCACTCGATGTCTTTCCACATTATATTTATATTACATAGACAAAAATAAATTTCCACATGTATGAAAGAGCATCACTTGAGAACGACCAGACCGATTTGGTTGATTCCTTTTTTGTTGTGTTCCTAATTGTGAGGACAAGGTTTGTATGAAAGAAAATAACCCTTTTGTATCTATCCGCATGTCTGTTAGTCCGTGGTAACTTCTGAACAGCTAAATCGATCACTATGCGCCTTCCACTGGAAATAAAAAAACTTACTGGACCATTTTTAGGATACTTTTAATTGCGATATTTTTAAGGTTCCTGCATGATAAAACCTTTAAAACTTCGAAAATTTATTGGAACTGAATCGAAAGTAGAACCGCAATCGAGATCGGGAGAAAAATCGGAATCGGGATTAGCTCGAGACGAAATCAAGGACGACGAGCGGCAACGTTAATATGAGCGACATTGGAATTGAATAAGCAATGAAAAGCACAATCGAGAACGGGGCCAGGATCAGAATAGAAAGCGAGACCGGGACCGAAAGTGAGAACAAGACTAGGATGGAAAACATGTGTGGGATTAAAAGCGTGATTGGGATTGGAAACGAAAATGATACTGGCATTGAAATTCGATCGATACAAAACAAAAAAAAATCCACGTCCATGCTGGTGCAGCATAGTGCACCATACGGGCAACTCACCTACAATAGAGTGCAGAACAACGTCTGCCGGCTCCTCAAAATACAAATATTTAAATCAATTTTAATCATTTTTTTTCCTAATCTTTGTTTTATCGGAATCGCACTCTGCATAAAATATTTAGAACTTCTTTAATTGACGAAGTTACAAGCGAATCTAAGAGAATATTAACATTACCTACCTTAAAATATAAAATATCCAAATCAGAACAACACGTTTTCTCACTTGTATAAGGAACCAATTGCTCAATAGAAGGACAATTGCACTACCTTCGATTCATGATATTTCCGTAGGCCTTTAGTAGGACAATAATTACGTTGCTGCTGCAACAGGTGTGGTGTGCGAATCAGCAAAATGGTCGCCGCGCGGTGTAACACCACAGAGTGACTACATGACATGGTTTGAAATTACTTCTTAGAAACCCGTCTTCAAATTATAAAAAGTAATCGATATGTTTCATAAATAATTAAAGCGACCTTGTAAATACAAAACAGAATGCGATCTTTCGAATAGTTTTATAAAACTGTCTCAACAATTTAAGTGACACGAGTACGAACTTGTGTCAAATCGTAAAAATACTAGATAACTTTAAATAAGAGATATTGTCTACTTTTATAACATGTCATTGTATTTTTTAACCATAAAATAAATTGTAAAACTCCCCTTTTCGTCACCTACACCTTTCCGCGTGAAACTTACGTGTGATTCGACAGTGATTCAGTTTCTACCCATAGAAGAAAGCGCGTTTTGAATATTATTTCAGTGTTGTATCAAATCAAAACCATATCTTCCTAACTAAAACGAACGGCAATGGGTATTGTATTCTTCTATCGTAGGAGAACTCAACTAAAAACATATACAGGTTGTATAAACTAAGAGGTACATCGCTCTTGATTCAAATGTAACCAGTTACATCGAGAGGTACTCTCGCGGGTGCGAGGGATGAGCCGTCCTGTTGCACGAGGCCGCCGGCCGCCGCGCCCAGCGGCGAACCTGCGACACGGCACCTGGCGCTGCCGGATGTTGCTGAACGTTTTATATCATTGGACATGTGTCAAAAATATTTTGCGGATGCATGTATGGCAAAAGCACAATTAGCATGAGAACGATTAATCAAAATAGTCGGTTAATGTCCAAAAATATTCAAGATTAAAACCATTGTCATTTAAATTAATAATAATATAAATAAAATATAATAATTTACTACATTTTGAAATGGACTAAAATGTTAAGTATAATTTTTATCTTGTGATTGTGGAATTTTTAATGGGTATGAAAATAATTGCAATATTTAAAGCAAAAAACGTGCGGCACATACAATACTATCCACAAATGTTCAAATAATGCAAAGGTAATTATGAATAATTACAATACATAAGAGTATTTTTAAAGCTATTCAAAAATCACAATCACAAATTTTGTGAAGAACCTATATGCGGTTATATGCTAGAAAGAGATCAGATATGCACGCCTCATGACTTTCATTTAATATTTAATTTTAATATATGAAAACCGACGTTTGTATGTTAGTCCCCAATGCGTGCCCTAAACCATTGATCCGATTACGATGAGACTTTAGTGTTATGTGCGTATAGAACGTCCGAGAAGGTTTCTGAAAACGAAACTAGCATTTGTTCCAGGTTTGATTCGCGTATTTGTATCACTAACTAAAGTACTGAACAGATTTCAAAAATTATTTCACTAATAGATAGTTACACTTTTTGAAGTAAATTAGGCTGATAACATTGCCCGTGGTTTCATGTATCTATATTTCTAAGCCGATTTTGAAAATTTTTAACTCACAGAATGCTACATTATTACCTAGTAATATAGCTTATATTTTAGATTGATACTAGCATTTTCCTTTGATTTAATATAAATCGGGACTGTTACTGCTATCGGAATCGGAATTGAAGGCAGGGCGGGGAGCAAAATCGAAAACGAGAACAAGATCTAAAACAAAATCGGGACCGGGATTGAAATTCTATAACGGAACTAGGGTCAGCAAGACCGAAATTGAAATTGACTTTGATTGATACAAAATTGAAGAAATTTATTCTACGTCCATGCTGAAAGACGTGTTTGCATTAACAAGAAAGAACAGAACAATTTCTGCCAGGCCAGAGCTAATATGTTATAAAATAGTATTAATTCTATAGCTGCCTTGTTACAAAGTAAACTGGAAAACTTAAAAAAATATTTCCTCAATAACCGATAAGAAAATATAAACCAAAACAAAGCATTAAATTTAACAACTTATAGTTCCAGCTATAAACGCCGACTGGTATTACTGTTACAATGCTTCAACTTATTTGACAGCGTCTCAACTCCGGAAATGACAAAAGATATCAGACGTACCTAAGAATATACAAAAACCGAGTCGGTCAGTAGCGCAGTTGTAGCGGACGTGCCGCCGCCCAAATTGGTAGTGCAAATCGGGCCGGTGGATGCAGCCGCAACACTGGACGGAGAATCGAATGGCAGCGTATTCACTGTCTAAGAGGCTGTAGGAAGGCTTGCCAGATAGGCGAGCTGGACATGCCTTCCGGCATGTCCAGCTCGCCTATCTGGCGGTATGAGGAATGGAATAAAATAATATGATATAGAATAAAAAAAAAATGATCTTACAATTCAAATTCTTTGAAATGGCAATTCAAAAATTTTCTTCTAAATTTATATTTTCTAATTTGTAGTGATTCTTTTTGATATTTAGCACCAAAAAATGAAGTGAACATTTCTGCGATTGAATCAAATTTTGGGGCGGTAACATGCAGTAAGAAAATCAGCCTTGATATTTGAACAGACGAGGCATTGAAATGTTACAATAAATATCATTTTATGACTTTTTGAGTGTGAACAATAAAAAATTCGAACTTTTACAAAGACCCAGTAATACCATTGAGAAGACATTATTATGGAAAGACTTTTATATGTGAACGAGCAACTGGAAAGGCAGAAGTAAAAAATGCCCATTTTTGGTTGCCTAACTTAAGACAAAAGCCCGGCTCGAGTAGATCAAACCCATTTTAAAAGCCCATTCGGCGGCTGGGAGACGCGACGCACGTGTACCGACTTCCCGCAGGAAATTTGATTTGCTTATCTCAGCTAACCCTCTGAAGGCTGGTCTCGGAAGCTTTTATTACAGTATCACTGAACCCTTCGTAAACATTTTAAGCACACGCGTGTGACTTGACCTGATAACTTTGAAATACGGCTTTTATTTCCATATTTTAGTGTTTGTATTAAATGACGATAAGAGGTTATGTACTTTAATAGATGTATCTGTGCGTAGTATACAAAATACTTTCAGCTCGACATGCATCTAATTCATGTCAATATTTTTTTATTACAATGAAAAATCGGGCGAATGTAAGCCATAGGTACTAAAAAATATTTAATAGGTGCGTTGGTATAGTACATTGTGTATACACAAGAGACCGCATGGGACATGACACACATACAGACTAACGCGCTGCAGCGATGCGAGCCCAATGCGCACATGCCACTCAAGTTGGTCACGCCAACAAGGCACACATCGTGCATAGCGTGACCGTGCGTATAGAAAGCATGATCCAGAGAAATTTAATAGATTTATGTACAGTCCTGATACATTTGACATGTGCTACAATAAGAGGCACTCGAGAATTAGCCAGTTGGCTTTTATTCATTTTCATGCCTTCATGATTTAAGGCTCTCATGCCTTTTTAGAGACCACTCGTGCTTATAATGTCATTTTATTTGAAAGAAATTTCTTGTCAACGAAAAGAATCGGAGAAGTTTCATTTTCCAAGTACGCAATTATGTAATTTTATTACTAGTACCTCATATTCAAGTAGAGATAAACTACGGTAACATGGCGCACGCTTCCAAAATTCAGAACGGTTGAATGTATTTGTGAAAGTATTTACAAAGTACTACCAAGACACAACACATGTGTGTGCCTGCCCAAACCGGCTGTCAACGAAAACAAATACAAGGATTTGTTGTTCAGTCGAGCAACTAGTTGCGTAACTAATAAGGTCATTATCATTAGTATGACGCTGCGCTGGCGTACTCTATGAAAATGACACCTGCATTATCTTGCGTGGTCGAATAGGTAGTTGGTTAATAAATCTTGTACTAAGTAACATTTTACGGGTAATTATTTGCAGAAAAACTAAGAATAAATTTGGAATTAGTTCAAATATTGAAATTTGCCTTACTTCAATATATGAGTGTTTTATGTTTTAAATAAATGAAACCTTTATAATAAATTTGTAGCACATTTATTTTTAGTTACTAATACATCAAACTCATTTACAAAATACGTATTCATAATTACAAAACAAAAAAGTATGTATATACCTATAATGTTATATAACATTAAAATTGTTAATGATTTAATGCTTGCTGTATCAGCTAAATTTTATAGCTGATACATCAAGCTTCTAGAAGCTTCATTTCTAGAAGCTATATGATATCTAGAAGTATTCTAGAAGCTTCTAGAAGCTTGATGTCTTGTATCATTTTCAGCATTGGATTCTTCTATGTCAATAATAATTTATCCTCTCCGTGTCTGCAAGTGTTGGTCCACATCGCGCAATCGATCATGTCTAGACGCTCGTGAAATGATGAATTTATAGCTTTGGTCTACATTTTTGTTTGCTGTCGTGGTAGTCACAGGACTTCGAACTAACTTTGTAAATTAAAGAAGATAAAACCATTTCTTCCACCAGCGTGGACAATTATGATGATAACTAACTCTTTCTATAGAGTTAGTTATCATCATAATTGTCTTTTCTTCATTCCTTCATTCATCAAAACTACATTCATGATAAATGTAGTTTGCATCAGTATAAACAATATTTTTGTCGCGGTATTTCATCAATTGCTTTAAATACTTATAGCGGAGCAACTGCACGTCATGATCTCCAGTAAGCACTTGTCGAACTACAGGCCGTAATGTCCTAAACGTCCGCCAAAACTCATGTTTTGAGTAAGCACCCTTTTCAAAACATTTGCCGGTTGGATACTGTTTATACTCTCTATGAAAGTTATTAATAGTACACCTCATTACTCCCTTGTCAGATTCATCGATATCAGGCTTCACTCGTTCTCGAGGCTTTTTGATTTTATGCGGTGATTCCATTTGAATGCCAGTTGCATCACATTTCGATTTTTCTTTGAGAATTCTTATTACAGTCCTTTCACTAACTCCCACAGCTTTTGAACTTCTCCATCTATCGCCTGTCATGCGCTCAATTCCATTTTCAGCCTCATACTTCATGTGCTGGTATACTGTAGCTATCACCTCTTTTACCTAAACTGCATAGAAAAAATTCCCATTAATAGACATAAAAGTCGATCAAAACAACTTTTTATTGGATAAACAAAAAAAATATAGAACAAAACATTGAATCCTGCAAACAATTACTTGAATCATGTATCATTTTTTTTTTAATTTTCCATGACAGCTTATTTAGAAATCAGTAATTTCGTATTACTGAGCGACGTAGTATTGATAACTTGGCTATCTCAACTGGAAAGCTACTGAGAACAAACAGTTACGACTGCATACGAACTCTTTCTTAAGGAGGTGTCTACACCCATTAAAATGGAGGGATGCGCCGTGTTATCACAGTTCATCCCTAGCTACTGCTGCGATATCTAGGTTTTTATCATAAACTACGTTATAGTCGTTACTATAAATAACATTTTGTCGTCAACTTTTTTTGTGTGAATTTGACACGCGACGTCTATGTATTACACGTCACCTTGAGACGCTCTGTTTCGTTTTAAGACGCCTCGTAAAGCTAAGTACGCTTGTGCAGCTTTTCTGCGATATGAAAGCTGATTTCATTTCATTTTCATTCAACTCGAAGCTACATACCCGTGGAGCGTGGCCGCGGACAGAAGCGGGTGACGACGTAACATTTTTAGACACAGACAAAGCTAAATACGCGTGTGCCGCGTCTTTTCGCGAAACTCTGAGATGCTATAATATCGCTGCAATGACAGAAAGCCCTGACTATTCGAAGCGGTCCTGAAATACGTTTCAACGTAAAGGAACACAAATTTGGAAAAAACTAAAATTCAAGCCTCATAATTTTTATTTCATTTTTAATAAAATAATAATTTCATTTTTGACATAGATAGTAATACAGAAAATGAAGAAATTTACTAGCCATAAGAATTAATAACAAAAATAAATTAAAGAAATCAGGAAATACTCCTATAGGGACACTGTAAGTGCCAAGTGGTATTACGATACTATAACCATTACTTTGATCCAGAACATATTTAGGAGCGTCGACATTCTCACGTTAAAAATGTTCATGCGTATTACAATGAATGTTATTAAAATATAATTTTTACAAACAAACGACACGGATTAGGCTAATGATGTTCAATACACAACTACTCGTAGAGATTTTAAGGTTTATTAACCTTACTAGTTTATTAACAAATAATTTCGATACGTAAAGATTTGCGTCCATAATTTTAACTACACTCCAGATCATACGTACAGTCAATCCGGCGTACATTAATTTTTTCAAACAGTTTTTATAAATTATATGTATTAAATAAAATAAATCCTTTTCTATAAGCACCAAATGCGTTAATAACAGTTATTTTTATAAGTAAAAATTCTATAAGTCCAATGAATAAAGTTACACAACCTTAAACATCGCAATACGAGGTGTACAAAATCAGTAGAATCACAAACAAAAAAAAACACAAACAGTTATAACAAACTGCGACTTTTCGTCTAATTATAATTTTCATTCTTAATTATATGGTTGAAAATTATGACTATTTAATAAATTATAAACTATTTAATAAATTTTCACTTCAATTTCCTGAGTTTAACCTTAAGTCGTTTATTTTTAATACCCATGCAAGCCTTAATTCATTGGGTTTATTTTGTAATGTTTACATTTAAATACCCAAAAAACAAACTGAAATAATAAAAAAAAACGTGCTAAATACTTTGAACAACGATGGTACAAAAATAATATTTGCAAGCAGCCAAATAATATTGCCAGGTACTTTATTTTCCAATATTTTCCTTTAGACGTTCATACTCAGACAAAACCTTTGTCGACGATGGCATTTAGAGAGCCCCACTTATCTATTGAGTATGAAGGACTACGCCTTGAAGTGAAGTCTCTAAAGATTTTTTATCCATTGAATACCGCAGAAAGCCTATCCATAATTTTATTAGATTACGTAGGCTCTGTTCATGCTAATATTTCAAAAATCCATTATACGTTTTAGGTATAAATTCTTTGGGAATTTATGTTGCGAGCATAGTGGTTAGTGTGATTTTGTGAACTAAAACAAGTTTTATTTCCACTTTAATAATGTCGTACGAAGTACTGACCTCATATAAAATTATTACAAACCGCGAGAAGTAACGCAAAGCGCGTTGCTTTCGTAGGAAAATTGTGCCACAAAATACCAACGATTTCTGTTTTTTAAACTTTGATAGCACGCACCACTAACCAAATCGAGCTTTAATGTAAAATTTACTGCAAAAGTGGTTTACGGTGATTACTTCAAACTAGCTTTCGGTTGAAAAATAAAGAACGACTCACGTTAAATATTAAAAGCAACTTAAATCACGCTTCGTTATCTCTTTTTATCTAAAAGAAATAGAAGCACCCATTCCCTACAAACGGAAATGACCGCTTCATGAGAGGCGGCTGTTAGGGTTTCCATAAAACATCGATTTAACTTGACGTAAATATATTTTTTTATTATTATTAATTAATCTTAAAACGACATGTAGCTGAATTTCAGTGATTACAAACGCGCGCGCTCACACGCACACACACACACACACACACACACAAAATGGTTTAAAATAAAAGTAATTTATTTTGATATTGTTTGTTCTTCAGAAAAATACACTCTATTAAATGAAATAAGTAATAGCAAATACAAATGCAGTTTCGAATAAAGTTTAAGTAAATTTCCTAGTTTTAGATTTTTTGTAATTGCTAATTTACAAAATGTCCTATATTAAGTAAAGTATAAAGTGATTAATGTTGATATCGATTGAATTTCTAGCAAATGATCTTTTCTTCTTCCACCCTCAGCCCAGGCGCTCCGATCCGCGGCCGACTCGAAGAAGCGCCAAATCGCCTTTCCATCGTTATAAAACCTAGCCGTCACTCGCCCACTACACTGGGCATAAATTTAAGTTTAGCAATGATTTTTTTATAACTAAATTCTTTCGCAATTTAGTCTACGTAAATATAAAATCTTTCATTTTTATAAGTCTCCTGATCCCGATCTATTTCTCAGTAATTCTGACCTCGGTCCCGATAATCATTCCAATGTCAATCCAACGCCGTTCTTGGACATCCGTCGCACGTTGCTGTGTAAAAATCCATTTAGTTATTATTACTACAAACTTACGCCTATTTGATCACCTTTGAATGAGAGTTAAAAAAATACCATTCGGCATCCAAAATGGACGAGGATTTCTCTTTTAAAATTTTCATCTTCGAACCCGTTCAGGGTAATCGCCTATAGTTAAGATGCCTTGAGAATCGCGGGCGCTATCGTGATGATAATCCGCATTTTATATATTGTAGTATCGGATCTAGGAGTGGGTGGAACGTGAGGCATCCGGCTTCCGTGCTTAGTTTCTCAAATAAAGGTTCGCGTTTGATGTAAAATTGGAGTATAAAAGTGGAGTAGAATATTCAAACCCGAGCTTACGGGTAACAAGTGAATAGGACTAGATAGAAATATATATAAAGGGGACGAGGACGGATGCCGAAGTGCACGAGCTCCGCTAGTGATAGAAAAGTGGATTATTATAATTTATTTGAAAGAGATCTTATCGAACTTCGTAAGGAGAAATTTTGAAGAATTGATTAATAAATACTATGATCTCAAATTGAAAACACTTTTTCATTAAAATTTTTGAATCCCTGGACTTCATCAAAGGTCCTAAAGGTACTCCGCCTTGGACTACGCCCTATAATATAGTTATCTCTAGCCCACTTAGTTGATCATGCGGGTGATACAGCGAGTACTTATAAGATCGTAAACGATTTTTTATTATATAAAAGATAGTCCTGACTGATCAACTTACGACATTCGTAAAATCTTTATTCTGCGAGAAAAACATATATAAATCTGCAGGCAACTTTGTTGATACATTTTGACACATCCAAATTTCAAATTCACCAATCACAAATAAGCCACGCCCATCAATATATTAAATTAAGCATCTTGTAATTTATTTGATCATTCGACACGAGTTGGTATAAACTGATTTTTAAACATTTCAACTATTTATTATGCTAAAGAAAATTTTGTTCTGGAACATTTTGTTGTAGCGTACAATAAATTTAAATCATTTAAATATTTATTTATATGATAAATAAACAAATGAGAATTTGTTTGTTTATAAAAATCTACTCCATAGGGCAGTTCACATTTTGTAAAAGCAGTGTATTAGTGATTCCGCGAATTAAATACATATAAGCAAGTACGTTTCAGATCATTTTTTCAAAATTGTATAAAAAAATTGTATTCGCACATAAACAATAGCAAAGTTATGAATAAATAAAGATTAAAAAATATAGTCTACTTTGTCCAATAATTCTGAAATGATAATATTAAAAAAGAAGATTCTTCGATAAAAGATTTATAATATAATTTCCTATTCCCGGAATCTATTTTCATTATCTTAATTAAAAGCTTATAATAACAATTCGTGCGATAAACGCGTTGTTAGCAGGTAACTGCAATTCTAGCCGTGAGATAGACATATGTATCTTTTTATTTTCAATTGACACTTATTTAAGAATTTAAAAAATATATAAAATTGTCTAGGCATTTCAATGAAAAACATAATAGTCGCAATTTTTTTTTTTGAACTTTAACTAAAAGGCTCCTTTATTAAGTTGTTACTAACAAAATGCATTTTACATTCTACGTAGTGAAATGGTGAAACAAAATCTTCTAAAACTATTTCACTTTTTTAGGCAGTTATACTTCATGAAATTCCAACATGCCCTTATTTTAAATATTGCTTTTAACAATTAAGTACCAATTATCTTAACCAAGAGAAAAAAATTAACTAAATAGCTAAATCCTGTGAATTATATTCTTGTAAATGAATATATAAGAATAAAATAAAAGTTCTTTATTTAAAACTTTAAAAATATGTTAAGCAATGGAGCTTAACATACTTTTATTTACAAACATATTAATTAACCATTTGATATTTTTATTCTATATATTAGGTGAGACGATTGTTTTTTTTTTTTTTAATTCATACTTAAATAAACATTTTTTCGTTTTTCTAACTTATATTAATATAATTGTTTTTAAACATAAACTAACAATACTGATTAATTAGTCAATTTGTCTTTAGTAAAATTTGCTCATTCAACAACTGAAAATTCTTAAACAATAATTTTTATTAAATTTTTCTGATGTGAGAACAGTATAGTTATAACAAAATATTGGCAAAAAAAGTAAATATCTTTTTTTATTATTTGTTATACTTATTGTTTGTTGATAAGTAAAGTTTATAACAATTAGAATGTATGCATTTATTAACTATAGTTTTCAAAAAGTCCCAAACATATTTTTATTTTCCTTGACAAGCATACCACGTGCAATATAAATTACAGCTTCTAAATAATTATTTCGCATATTTTTACGGAATTTCTACTATAAATTTGTAATGCTATAATTCTCAAATCCTTAAGTAAGTAAAACAGTAGAAACTATATATTTCAAAGTCAGAAACTATATATTTCAGCAACTGGCTACTGCTGCTGACTACAAAGAGCGAAGAACTATTTTTGCAAAAAAATGTTATTGTCTTCTTTCTTAAGACTTATTCGACGCACGACTGAAGTTTACTCCTGACGAACGATTATAAAATAAATAGATCACTGAATGAGGTTAAATGAATGCATTTTTTATATTACTTAAAGCGTGCATGTTACATTTATTTATATTAATTATGCAATGAATTCGTTAAAATACATAACAAAAACATGAAAACATAAACAATGACATTTTTAATTAAAAAATTACATAATAATTTGAGATCAAAACTCCGCAAGTTGACAGTTGTTATTTATTAACTTTAAATGAATAAAATATGTACTGATATAGTTATACTGCTAGGGGATGCGCAAGATGAGTTGCGCATGAATATGGAGACTGTACACGTGTATAGTCTCCATACATACGAGACTGACCTGAACGGAACGTAACGTAACGTCAAGCTTGATTTTACTCCCCATGATTTTTCATACCCCGGGCTTTTACATGAAAACCGTTTAAGGAGTAAACTCTAATTTCAACTTGTATCGCACCGGCATCGTTTTAGTAATGTTGACAGAAGAAATTCAAAACATCTAAAACCACAAACAGCTTTTTCAATATTTAATTAAATAATTTGTATTTTTTTAATTCTAACCATATATTCTCTCACCTCCTTAACCACATAGTCACGAGTTTAACTTTAATTATACTTTTTATCCTTCTCTTTTTGTGGTATTTATTTTTGTTTTTCATAGTATTTATTGCTTTCATTCCTTTTGTAACTAAATTTAAGTTTATCTGTATTTGTCTTTGTTATTTCCTTCGTCAACTAAAAAGTTTTCATAAATTCAGTTAACATTGCAGTCCGACATGTTCTCCTCTTTCTTGCATTGGTTATATCCACTGATGTGGCGCAAAAAACCGACTATTACTTTTGGAGTCTCTTATGAAAATATTTTCATCATCATCGTACTATCTTCTAAGGGCTCTTAAGATCAGCTCGCACAATTTTTTAAGGGTTACGCAAGACGTTTAAAAATTCCAAAAATAGTTAAAATATTATTTTTTACCCGTTACAACAAAATTCTTTACTCCAAAAAAAAAAATTAATATTTCAAATTTTTAATCCAAAATATTCATATTTAAAGTCGCTCACACTTTTTTTAATTTTCAATTGCATCTCTTAATGTTTTCAAGCGACCTTTAGATATTTGTGTTGAGAGTTGACTAATTTTTTATTTTCAATTCCTGTGTGTAGCATATTTTTATCCATTACCTTATTTATTAAAAGTAAAAACATAAATTAATGGTTTTATTCTAATACGGGTTTTTATGCCGATCTTTTTAGAAAGAAATTTAGAATGTGCAATAGGACAGATATGCAGATAAAGCCACATGTTAATAGGCTGTTTTACTCAGAGAGCTTATCATTAGGGGAAAATTTTAACAATCGGTTTGTTTCAACAATACAAATACGCTGACGATGTCGAGTACAAATGCTAGTTTGTGTTTCTTTTCGAAACCTTTCCGTTCGCGCATACAACACGTCAACAGTTTCATAGATATAATGAAGGGCTTAGATTTGTCCTATATATATCGATTAACATTCACCACAACTTAATTTATAAATTCCGGATTTTTGTCATTGTACAATTTTTCTTTATTGTTACATAAAGTGTTTAAATTATTGTTTGTTTTAAGGCTGTGTAAATACTATGTTTTTTTAGTAATTCTGAGATTTTCTCCGACATTGTTCCATAATATGTCGAACTAGCTACATGTTTCTTTTGGTATTTTGATTGTGTTGGACAGATACTGTTCTTTATAACTTTTTTGGTTTTTATTAATGAGTTTATCAATACATTTTTTACTGTATCCGTTTGCCAATGCTATATTGTAAATGGTATTTAATTCCAATGAGAAATTCTGATTGTTAAGGGGTATGATGAATAAGCGATGTATCATAGATGTCAGAATATCATAGAACACCTATGATATATCAGATTAATCATAGAATCAGTCCTGACTGATTCTAATTTCATTACATACGTGGCCGAACACGCACTTGGTCAGTTTTTCTATGCTGTGAACCTATTAATTGTGTTCACGGTTTAATAGCTAATAACGCCTAAAAACGGGCCCATATGGGATGGATGTTATTGATTAACGATATTATTTTCAGTTTATAAATTTACATAATTTTATCTGGTTCATAAATTTATATTTACTATCTGTATTACACAACCAACAACGCCATCAAAGTAATTTTTAAAGGAATTTGTATGAAAATGTGCTTTTAAATTCCCCAAGCATATTTTATAACTATAACTCGTTAACTTTTAAAGTGTACTTAACTGTGATAGTTTTCCTTAAACTTTATTATATATATGAAAGTTAAAAGGAAAACCGTCCGTTCGTTCGTATGTCACAGGCATTTTATTCAAAAACTACTAGACCTATATTGATGAAACCTATAGTGTAGGTGTCTTATATAAGCCGCTACTTAGTTTGGTGGTTAAATAACAAAAATAAATAAATCTAGGAGGGCACACCACGTATGTAACAGAAGGTGAAAAAAAATTTTAGCAAACATCAACGAGTGACACATATTTCGACAGTTCTTTTAAAAAAATGTTTGGTTTCTAAGCGTTTTTATTATTACGAGTACGTGAATAATTTAGGAATTAATCGCTCCGGAAATTGGAAAAATTATGTCCCGTCCTTTATTTTCTAAATCGTATTTTAAAAAAAGGAAAAAAAAATGACGAAGTTAGCACTCAATAAATATTTTCACAGAAAATTATTTTGAACATCATTGGATATACTGTTTTTGAGTTATGGTCGAAAAACTGCACTTCTCAACAAAAGGACGTAAGTACTATGAAGATACGTTCTTTTGCTGATGGACTTTAGTTTATACTAGTTTAATAGTAATAGTTGAGATACATACTTGTTTATCTAGTTATATGTGACTAAAATGTTTACAACTATTCAGTTAGTTATTGTAATGTATTTCTTTGTAACAATGTCTTCGGAACCCTGTAATGAATATGATCCGATCTGCTCTTGGCCAGTTTTTTTCTATTACCATTACTAAGTTCATACAAATATTTATACAGTATTTAACCAAATTATGCGATATGGATAATTCGAAGAAAATTCTTTACATTCGAATTTTCGAATTCGAACAAAGTTCAAATACATAACCCAAACCAATGAATAAGCTTTTATTTTACACCCGACAGCGACGACAATTCAGAGAACTCACAGCCGCCGAAGTGACGCGCGAAATTCTGATGCCGAGGGGCCGTCCCCGATCTGCGGACAAACCGGAAAGTGGATTAAAGCTCTATAAACTCGATGAAGTACTCTGTGAGCGTAAGGACGAGGCCGACCCGACGCGGGCGGCGCACGTGCGCACTTTTAACGCGTTAGTGAGTTCATTAAGCGACTTACGTTCATTAAGTCACTTACCGGATACATTGTCATTATTAGTACTTTATGACAATCTTCCGCTGAACCTGTACCCTAGGCTTGTACTATTTATGGGTGATTGTGCCTAAGTACAGTGTAAAACATTTATACCTCACCCATTTCCTGTGAATGGCTTAAGATCGTCAAAAATGCTACACAAACATTTTTTGATACTTTCAAGTTTATTGCTCATCAGAACAAATGGAGCGATCAAGTACTTTTACAAAAACCATATGCTACATCAAATCAGGCGGTGCTTATAAATTTTCCGTGATAGCTCAACATAGCGTTTTCATAGCATAATGTATTTTTAAATTATTATTATAATGTATGAAATATATTGATTGAATATGTTATATACGATATATTTTTTATAATGACACTTCATTTTTAATATTCACATTTAATTTATACACTTCATGATAGACATCATAAAAAATGACGAGCAAGCGATGTTGATAATTGAAAATTGATAGTGATTTCGAACTCTATGAATGAAATGATAAGAACTTTATGATACAAAAAAGAAAAGAATAAAATAAAATCTATAAGGGTATCAAATGTTAGATAGCATTGGGTCGCGAAAGAAAGAATTAGGGTACCTTTATATAAATAGAGCTTGAAAAGAAAAATACAAGGTCTTAATGTATATTTAAAAGATTTTAATAAATACTTTCGAAATAAAAGATAAGTCCAAGTTCCAAACAAATACAACACAGCCAACTTGATCAAAATTCTGTGCCTCCTCTAAGTTCATCTTATCCAGTCACTCGGCCTTCACTCGCAGACCGATCAGTATTTGTTGATCCCTCTAGTGGCATAATGTTATTAGGCTATTTACCATTTCTGTAATATCGGAACTCAAAGATTACTAAAGCTGTTGGTAAGCTTTATCTCAATCGTACTCAAATAAGGGGAGGTTACCCAAGTTAATTTTGTTCAATGCTTATGATTATAATAAATCATCCAAGCAAATAGTGTAAATTGTTACCAGAAATGAGTATATTTTGAATTTGTACCTTATTTTGATGGCACTATTACAAACAAAATAATTGTTGCGATGTAGTTTAAGCGACGAAATGATCAAAAAAGTAAATTACATTATCGCAGTAGTATCGGTGTAGATAGTTCCTTTCATAAAACGATCTCATAAACTTCGAGTTGCTTCAATTGCTCGGCGGCGAAATGTTTGTACAACAAATTTAGATAGAGATTATTAAAATTATAGAAACGAATTACGCCACAATTAATTATCAATCGAATATCGATAAGGCCATCCCAAACTAAATATTAGGGATCCGCTCGCGTGCGCCGTTGACCTCTGGCACCCCGCACCTCACCCCGCACCCGACTGCTAGTCGGACGAGCGATTCTATTGTCGCCGTTTTGATAGGCGAGTGGCAGCACTGACTGCTACTTACTATTGATAGGAATTGCTATGGAATCGATGCGACTTTTCCTACAATATTGTTTAATAAAATCATGATGTATAAAAGTGGAAATGGAAATTTAACAATAAAAGTGTAAAATAAATACATTAAAGAAAATAATGATTTAATTATAGCAAACAGATAGATAATAGTTAATGACGCTTTCGTAATTAATGTAGTCGTGCATAATCGCAGCTACATAGATTTTAAGTGCTGAATACAAGTTCATTATTACTTTGGACATAATCTATTAACAATATTTTAATCAATTTTATGCTACAACATCTAACGTTGTGGACTAAACGAATAAATTTAAATTAACATTCCCGCTGACCAACTTTGGTCATACGCAGACGTGCGGTTAGAAGTTGTGGCGTTGTTTTAGATAGCGGTCCTGCGGGCTGCCACTTGCAGTTAAATAACCAGCCGAGGGTAGATAGTTATCTGTCCTTTAAATTAGCTTAAAACATTTCGCGTTAATAAAACAACCTGTTTATTCATTCATTGTAATACCGCGCTAAGTTTCTCTATAGTGTAAAAAGTTAATCCGCGGCTCGAATCTGTTTGTATGACTGAGCTAATTTCGAGAAACACTCAACAGATTTCGATGTAATTTTCACTGGCATCATCTGAATTTGTAAATTTAATTTATGTTAAAAAAATTCTTCTAAATATAGACGCTGAACAACGACGCCATTACTTAATCAATGGAAATTCAAGCTAACCGTTAAAAATATAACTTAGTCGTGCATCCGAGAATTATGATTCACTGTGTACAAAAATCCCGCTAAAGCATATATTTATTTTTAATACATAAGTGGTATCGAGTATATTTCCAATTTAAATTGCGTAGTACTTGCGTAGTACTACACGTAAAACCCACGCGCGATAAGCGGGCGCCGTAGTGTTGTTGTTTTCAACTGAATTTGATAAACGTCTTAGGTTTAGTTCGGAGGTCATTACAAAAAAATTACGACTAAAAAAAACTTGTAATTTTACGACTGAAATTTATAAACTAGTGTTAGATGTATTGTTTTAAAATATCATCTGACGACTGTTTGACCCACATTTATCTCCCATGACGCCAAAGCCGCGCGAGTGTGTACTAAAAGTCATAGGCGACCACTGCTAACCTTAAAGCGCCTAGCGTATGAGCCATTCAGTGAATTTGGTTATAAAAATACTCCATTTTAAACAATGGAGTGGTTACAATGGAGTATTTCTTGAAAGTAATCGGTTTTCCGCACTAATGAATTTTTAGCATCGATTGCGAGTCAAAAGGGCAAGAAAATTTCTTTAGGAGTAATATATGAAAAACTGTTTTTTTTTCAAATAAGAGTTACATTCATTAAAGACTATAATTGTCTGTGCAGTTTCTGCATTTATAATTCAACTATTGGATTCACTACCAAACCACAAATATTGAAATTCAAAGTGGTCAGCACAGAAAACGGCAACTACATATGTAAAAACTTTATGTATTTAACGATAATTTTATTAATGGCTGGCTGTTTTCGCGGTTCGGCCTATGAGGACGTTCCGTGAATTCCTTCATTTCTTGTAACATACGATCTCGCTGTATGTAAATATGCAATCTTAAATATTTTATTAATACCTTATTTGTTAATAATCGAGCAATTTCTTTCCGTCGCATTCTCGATCTCGACTCTAAAGCCTCAAATTTTAACACTCCTTTGTTTGTTAATTTGAGACGACCCCGAAAAAAAGTTCCACTTTAAACGACTGTAAAGATTACACGCACTCATCATTTCTTTATTGCCAAAGTCTTTTCGAGTCAACTCAGCTAACGGATCGCCGAACGGGAAGTACGTACGTCGTGATACACGGGCCGTATTCAAAACACATACGACAGCGCCGGCGGATACTCCCATGAACCATTCTTTGATGCCGTTGTCAGCTCTAAGAATAGGCCGGTCCCGCGGCGCCCGTCCTCTAAGTTTGCAGCTCTTAATGCCCCGAGGAGGGATTGTAGCGTAAGCGCTAACAAGTTCTGTCCGCGCCGGGGGCCCGCCTCCGACGTACTCGGCACCGTTGTCCTCCTACTGCGCCGTCGCCGCTATGTGCTTGCATTAACTACTGCGATCCGGATTCTTTCTAATCGCGTATTTGTTTAATTCGTATAAAACACGAATGAGCATACGTAAACTGTAGTAAAGTGAATACGGGCCAAATGCGAGTCAGAATTGGTTGTCGCGGGTTCTGTACGACCGATATGAAACGATTTTTCGTTTACATTGTCATGTAAATAGCGGAAACATAGTGTAAGAAATGTGACAAATAAGTAAGTGTTAAAACAGGCGCTATAGTACTATCTCTATGATATTGTTCTACATTTGTTGTATTAGACGGTATACACTAGCAACCTAACGGAACCTGTGTTAATCATTGAGGCGCATGATATAGTTTTTAGTTTTAGTTGTAATTGGAGTTCGTAGTTTAAGCTTCAAAGCATCACTTTGGAGAGCACTTCGAGAGGCATTACATTTTTACAAACGGGACATTAATACCTTATTATTTCTAATATCATAATATCTATACAGTTGTCTTAGAGCTCAATTGTGCTGCTGTACAGTAACATCTAATCAAGAGAAATAAAAAATTTAAGTCTTACCATGTTTATTGAACAAGGTCGATAATGTTTCATGAAATCGTCGAGATCGTCTCTCCGATGAAGTGAGGCGAAATTGAACATTTTTCAAGAAACGGTCACCGCATTGAAGAACTTGTTAAAAACATGCTTATTAAGGTCAACGCAGTTCTTTAGAAAAGAGGAACTTATCCAGTTTTGTAGTTTCTTTTCATTTTTTTTTCAATTTTGCTGTACGAACGCCCACAAAAATGCCTTAATCTTTTATCAAATTTTATCTTAAACATATGATCATTTTATGATTAACTTTTTTTTTTGCTTCATTTATTTTCATTTTTTTTGCATGTAATACACCTCACGTTGTATTTTTACACGTCCACGATTGAAGATTTGTATTCATAAGTTCTTCTAACTTGACGCTATTTTTGGGGTTCTGAGTCAAAGGCAAAAAAAAAATGAAATCCTCATAATATCTTCATGTCTGTTTTTATACCACAGCCTCATCACTCCTACATTTTTCAACTTTTTTGATGAAATGTTTTAGCTAGACATCTTATATGAACCGACACACGATTTTGTAAGGAAATATAAAGCTTACAGCTTTCCATATATGAAAATGAAGGATGAATTTTTCTGTTTGTTCCTGAAAATCGTTGTAGTGACCATCAATTCATATTTTGTGGCTCATAAGCTTCCAAAACTTTACGTGTCCTTCCTCACCTCTATCCTTTCAAGTGTTTTAATAATCTGAAAACATATATAATAATAAAAGTTTATACATTCTTTCTACGACGACTATTTTAAACAACGTATTTCGCGAGTTCTTTTTACAACTTCACAGCATTCAGTTCTAAATAGTGACAATATAATCATTTTGATTTCGGTAAGCAACTGTGTAATATTTTTGTGTCGAAATTACTTTAGTTTAAATTTTTCAAATTCAAATTATGTGTAATCCATTTAATTTAAAATTAGTGTAATTATATTCAGTTTGTTTTCATTTTTGGTACCAGTCTCAATTAAATAAGGTTTTTTTTTGATATCCAGGATATTTAATATTCCTTATACGTGGATATAAAACACTGTACTCTATTCCAATTTTTGATTCTGATTGTTTACAAATCTTATGTAGATATCAATTCCCTCCTCACTACTGGCTTATACTTTTCTTTTTTTTTCTATAATTAATACTTCAAAACCTTTAATTACTCAATACCTCAATACATTTATGTCGATCAGTTTAGCACTAATCAAGAAAAATTTAACAAGTTTTGTTTTCCACTCATTAAGATGAAGATAAGGAATACTAAACCACTCAACTATTTCTGAGATGGTATTGTTTACTTCGTTAAAAGCTGGTTGTTGCCTATCAATCTTAAAAAGTAAAGAAATATCATCAGCAAACAGTACAATCCCATGCCCCTCTCTTTACCAAGATGTGGTAGGTCATTGATGTAAATTAGGAATAGAAATGGTCCAAGTACTGAACCCTGTGGCATACCCATATTGACTGCAGATACCGTCAACTCCTCACCATGAACAGCAACCCTTTTAACTCTACTTTTTAAATAAAACTCTATAAGTCTGAGTGATCGACCTGTGACACCATAATGCTGTAATTTTGTGTCGTGATGAACGCAATCAAAAGCCTTGGATAAATCATAAAAACACCAAATACGTATCGTGAATTCTCCCAGGCATCAAAAACCTGTTGAATAAGTTCAACACCGGCCTTAGTTCTTGAACGACCCTTTGTGAATCAGAATTGTTTACAGTTTATTAAATTATTATTATACAAATACCGTAATGATTGATTTAATATAAACTTTTCAAAAATTTTACTAAGTGTAGGTAGTATTGATATCGGTCTAAAGTTGGAAGGGTCAAATATACTACCGTATTTAAGTGGAATAACTTTGCTTCATTAGATCAGGAAACATACCACAAACAACGCAATCATTAAAAATCACTACTAAGCATGGAGCAATGCAGTCTATTACTGAATCTATTATTTTTACAGAAAGGCCATTAACTTCAGCAATTTTTTTCATTTTTTATACAATTGAATATTTTAATAATGTCATTGTAGTTGACATGAGTAAATTCGAACATAATGTCACAAGTCTCAACGTTTTTCTTCAGCGAGAGTAGGCGATGATTTTAGAGATTGTGTAGTTGACATTGAATTTAAATGCTAGCAAAGAATTTATCAAAAGTAAAAGCAATTTCTTTGCTTTTGCTTATAATTTTATAATCAATTTTAATTAAAATTCTGTATGATGGGGTGTGTGTTTTTCAGTTTCACTATTGATTATATTCCAAGTAGTTTTTATAGTATCAGTGCTACTTTTTTATTTTATTACTGACAAACATAGATTTTTGCGGCTGCACATACACGCTTAAACACCTTGGAATAATATCTTACATAATTGACAAAATTAACTGATTGTTATATGACTTTTCCTTATAAAGTGCCTCTAATCTACGTCTGCCATTATGAATGCCCATTGTCGCCCAACCAATAAATGGTAAAGTATTATTAACATCCATATTTTTTGATTTAAGAACATTGTTGCATTCAGACCTACATAAATTGTATGGTTTACTGTTGTAGTCAACAGTAAACCATACAATTTATGAGCGTCTCACAATATGACAAGTTAGACAAAATTTTGTAACGTTATTTCTAAACTGCTCAAGACGACCAAAATTCACAGGCACAATTTTTATTTTACGTTCTCTATTTTTTTATAATTAATTTCAAATGTAACCAGCTGTCCACAATGGTCAGAAGATAATTTATTTATAATTGACTGATTTAATGTTCGACAGGTTTAAAGTTCGTAAATATATAATCGAGGTAGAATGACGAAGTAGCTGTCAACCTGGTCGGTCCAAATATGAATTTTCTAAATGATGACATTGGAAAAAGAATTTAATTCTCGTGCAAAGAAAAGAATTTTCCTATAAATGTATATTAAAAATACCGCAAATAGCAATAAATTTATTATTATCACTTATTTTGTGCAAAATTGCATACGACGTCATACGACATGACGTCTTCGAGGACTTGGAGGTCTGTTTACGCTTAAATAAGTCGTTCTAGTTCTATGCAGGCCACTTCAATAGTTCGCTCAATAGATAGGCTTGCAATATCTGAACGTTCTTTGCATTCTATATTATTTTTAACTATTATTAGAAAGGCGTCATTTATATCTTTTTCTCTATGAAACGAACTTGCTACCTGGCGCATACTGAAGTTAAACATGTACTGGTGACCTCTAAGCCAATGTTCTGTTATACATAATATGTCAATATCATCATAATTTATGAATAATTCAATTTCCAGAGTATGTATAATTCAATTTCCATGAGTATCATATGCTCATGGAATATTATAATTATTTTCATTTGTTTTCGAGTCATTACGATTTTGAAACAATGTCGAAAAATTGAAAGATATATTTTCTATTATCTTTTAAACTAATTTAAATTATCATTAATGTCAAATGCTTCAAGAAAGGACATAATTGTCTGTCTATAGAACTGGACATGTTAATAATAAAATAGCTTAGCGATTTCCCTAATTGTTATAAAATAAATTTTGAAGGAAAATGCTTCCTTCCTGTCAATCAAAAATATTTACCGATAATTTTGTTAGTTTCCATAAAATGAAATTTATTGAAATAATGACATGTCAATGCATGGATATTAATATTCAATTTATGTCGATAATTATTTCCTTTTTGTGACAAGCTTTGGCTGAATGGAAAAGCGAGCAAAATGACTACTTACATTTGCCATACTATTTAGTTTTGAGAAACAATAAACTATATCTTTTTTGTCAGTCTTTTCCCTTCTACCAATTAAAATAATAATTATAGTATTCGAATAGAAGAGGTTGGTCTTGACAATTTTCTCCAATATATTACGGTGTGAAGGCCCCGGCACGCGGATATCGAGTACGTCTCCCGGCTGAGCGGCGGCTGAGCTGCGGGTCCATCGATTATCCCAACTCGTCACTGTTACATCTCCGCCCGCCGCGCGTGACGTAGAGACGCGCCGGCGTGGGAGTTTAATGTAACATCTGTATTTGAATTTCAATTGTGCAACTCAACCTGTGCCGTTAACTCTATTAAATTACTTTGCAAACGTTGCATTTTCTGCAGCAGACTATTAGAATTGACATGACACTTGAAATCCTTTTCATTAAAATTTTGTTTCCTTGAAATATTAAACATTTAAGTGATTCTAAATTTTTTTTTTTTTAAATTAATCTTTTTATCAGTAATATTCATTTGTTTTAAAATTTCTTCAGAACGTCTGATGAACTTATTGATTTTAAAATATTTCCTAACTTTTTTAGTACTTTTAAAATAAATGCATATTTTCTGCGTGTCTGTCCGCGCCGTATTATTCAACATTGAGCCACACAGGTTCCTCGTTTCGTCCACCTTACTCAAATCGAACTGGTGTTGTGATTCATAGGTCCTTCTTCTTTGCTGTGCAGCTCTTCCTGAAGAGCCTGCACTTGGAGCAGTGACTGCTCGTCCCGCTTACGACAGTCGTCCAGTGCACTTACCACCAGTACTTACAAGCCATCGCGCTGACCACTCAGGTCATTGCATTTAATATCTATTTCGCCTAATTCACACTTTAATTTAGTGCTCATAAATATGATCGATCTTATTTACAATACAACAATTCCATTGGTTTTCTTTCAATTTTGATAACCGTGAATTGTTTAACGTTTATCTAATGAATAAATACTTATTTTTCACATTTTAGTTATTTAATACACTTTTATATTTAGGAGCATATTTTAAAGATATTTTAGACTTCCATTATAGGTTATTTATTATGGATCACGCATTTGTTAGTACAAATTGAATGTATTACTATCTAAGTAATATAAGTAAACAACAGATGTATAGAAGGTAAAATTGGAATATCTTCAGACTGAACAAAGAACAACATTTTAGAATAACAAGTAACCGTTCAACACGATCAAAGTTAAGTTTGCTCGAGTGAAGGTGAGATCATTCGATATTTGAAATAATATTGTAATTATTCACAGCTTATTTATTTCTTTATGCTTTTGAAAGGTGAATTTAGAAAGAGCAGAGCGGTGTGGTTTGAAAGAAGATATAATACCTGAACTAGAAAAAACATGTGGTGGTGCTTTGGTCATCTGGACAGGGCGAACGAAAGTAGACTGACAAAACAAATCTATGGAGCGAATGTGTGTGATAGAAGAGTCGGCAAGGGCATGCACCTACATAGACATGATGACCGTCTTAAACACTTTAATATGAAAACTTTGTCCAGTAGAAGACAATTGAGTGATTGTCTTTTGTACTATAAATTAGGGAGATGTATTTTAGGCGATCCCGATTTGCTTTTAAGTATTAAATTATCAGTTCTTTGTCGACTATCTAGACCAGAAAATGTACAACTATTTCACTTTGGGTACTATAAAAGAAATATAGGTTTCGCCAATAAACATAATGGCGTCGCTTTACAATTTATTAACAAAATGCTGATAATTGACAGATATTTTCCGTCCTAACTAATTATCACTTATATCGTATTTTACATTTTTATGTTTTGTTTCAGTTTTAAATAAAATGTAAGCAGATGTCTTGGTCATCTATCATTGAGATACCAATTTTTGTATTTAGTGTTGGTTATTGATTGTAGGTTTGTGTGTCTTGTTGACGATCCAATAAAATAACATAAGGGTTGCCGTAGAAAATGTTATGCAAACCAAATCGGTGGAAAATTATATAGACTTCTCACTGTTACTTACAATATACGAAATTGTACTCATAGCTCGATCTTGTTCAACTTTAAATTTGTTCAAGGTGATCGCTTGAAGAATAAGTGTGCCGAGTTCCATTATGATCATTTGAGAGCAGCGAGCGTTATCGTGATGACGAGCCGCGTTATGTTTCATATACTAAACTTATGAGCGAATGGTATTTTCTGAACTTACTCGCCTACTCAGATCATAAAATAACAAATTTGTTAAAAAGGCCAAAATATAATACGTGGATTTCTAAAGGAATCTACTTAAAAAGGGCTGAATTTTAAACATCCGAAATTGACGAGCTTGCGTTAAAAGATTGATTGATGTCAAGAGAGTTATGCAAAGATTGTGACCTCTAGAAAATCTGTAGTTACTGTCTATTCCTCAGCGAAATAAGCGTCAGTTTATAAAAAAAGAATACAACCTATTTTTTCAACGTTTATTAAGTACAATTACTTACCGTATAGATTGTTTCGAATAGCGCTAGTACATTTTTTGTAAACAGGTTTATGCTTCAACACTCCAAGAGCTTCAAAGAAAATTCTATTTAAAGTTTTTCTTTCAGATTCAACGAGATATAAATACCTGAAAAGCGAAGTTCGCAAAGGTTTTTTCATGTGCAAGAGTTATAAATAATCACGTTTGAATATTTTAAATACACAGAAATGAATTTTGATTGTCATTTTTTTTTTGTTTCCTTCTCAAATATTGTTATTCGCAACAGGAAAAATAAAATACTGCTTACTTTATTGATTCAGGAAAGCAGAAAGAATGCAACATTTTTATTAGTTCTTCATGGACCGCAAACTCCGACCCAGTTTTATTGAGGTACAAGGGTAATGAAAAAAAGGTTTCGAACCGGAACATGGACTAATAAAAAAATAAGGCTGGGGCGGAATGTATCATTATAAATTTAATAGCACACGAATACATTTTTAACTTTATTAGATTCACAATAGAGTTAAAAATTTATTTACTGCTAAATTTAATTAAAAACCAACTAACGAGACATCGTTTATGTTTACTAGTAAGTGCATGAGCATTTTACTAGGGAGAATAGAATATAGTTGAAATGTGCATAAATGTATACTTGTAAATTGATTTCATGGTTAGACTACAAACATTAATACATTTTTTAGCACAACTAGTTTTGTCTTGCATGTGGCTGTCTGATAAAGTTGCTGTCTGACTTTACTTGGGCCGATAAAATGTTCCTTAATTTGAAATGAATTTCTTTATAATAAACCATAAGAAGCGATTTGCGGCCCATGTGACAACCAAACAATCCTTGGTCAAAAATGTTTAAAATTTGTATTTTCACTCATCTGCAGAAATTTTCCTCATCACTCTCATATGCCGTATGCAGAAAACATAAATTAATTCTGTCAATATGGCAAAACAGTACGTTTCGGCTTAACAATTATGTTCTATATTATTTCGATAACAAGTAATATAGTTGATTTTTTGATTCACAATATCAAACAAAAGTTTCAAATTTGTATTAGATATACATTTTTAGTGTTTTTTGCTAAATTGTGATGAGAGACTTCGATTACTACGATTGTTGAAGTGAAACATGCATTTTACTGTTTTCTAGTCGCTATCACGCATAAGTGTGATCACTAACATCGATCTGCAAAGTTCAACTCATAAGTTGTTCTGGTTTAATCACTATGTGCACGAACACTGGAATAAATGATATAAAATCATGAAATTGTCATTGACTTATAAAAGAAATAGTATTTACATATTGGCTAATCGATTGGATTGGTGTGGCATGATCAAGAATTAGTAGTGAAAAATCCGTTGAGACTCATGTTAGAAAGAGATTCAAAAAAATGGGCGAGAATAACCAAGCAGATCTCAAAAGCAGAGAAAGATTAGACCGATTAGTGTCGAGTAAGTTGTAAAAGCGTACATGAAAACATCTTAAAAAACCTACGTATATGAAATGTTGCATAAGTCTTGCTCTTTATAATTTGCGAAACTTTTTAGGATTCCACACTTAAAGAGACCTAATTACTAAGCCACCGATCTCCCTCTGTCTGTTAGCGGGCTGTATGCCACGAACCGCAATAGGTAGACAGTTGAAATTTTCAGTGCATTAATATAATAGCAAATAATAAAAACGAAATTAAATTAAAAATGAAATGGATGAGCCATCCGAGAAAATCGTTGTGTTTTTTGCTCCATTTTAATTTTCGGCGCCTTAGTTTCAATTTTTTTTTGTTTTTCATTCATTATTTTTAATTAGTTTCAATTTTTTTTTGTTTTTCATTCATTATTTTTAAAAGGTATGAAGTGTTCAATATTATACGGTGGTACGGAATCCTTCGGTGCGAGTCTGATTCGTATTTAGCCGGTTTTTAGTATATTGAACAAATTGAAACTATTAGGTCGGGGAAAAAGTTATTTTATATTTTATATACAAATTCAACAAAATCTTTCATCATATTTTATTTACATTTAAATATAATATGTATATTCCATTTTGTTCAAAAACTTGTTACAATTTTGTAGGTAATGACATAATCTTATTTCTGTGGAAGTTTTGGGATTTATGAAAAAAAAAACTGCAACAAGTAGATTGGACCGTCCTCTTTTGAAGTTCAGCTAACACTATCTAAAAAATTCTGAAGAGACCGAAATAAGTAAAAATCTGAGACTGCAAGGTTTAGGGCTATATGGTGAATGCACTATCACTTCCTAACTAAACTCTCTTAATATTGGCTGAGTGGCTAAAAATGCGTGTGGTCTGGTGTTATCGTGGTGAAAAACTACATCCTTTCAGATGATCGATTCCGGCCATTTTTTTCTACTTTGTCTCATCAGCTGTTGACAGTAGAGATCCAAATTGATGGCTTTGCACGGGAGTAAAGGCTTATAATTAATGGTGCTCTTCCAATCCCACCATACGCATAGCGTCAACTTATTGCGAGGTAATCCGGCTTTAACTATTTTTGTGGAGCTGACTTGCGTTTTGACCATGACCATGCGCACGTTCTTGTCGTAGGTAATTCATTTTTGATCATTCTTAATCAATATTTTTAAAAACAATTCAGTTTTATTACGTTTCAGTAGAGAATCACAAATGGGTATAAGATTTATTAAATTTCTTTCAGTGAGCTCGTGTGGAATCCAAGTATCGAGCTTTTGTGTATAACCAACTTGTTTGTATTGGGTCAAAACTGTTTTGTGGTCAATTCTCAACACTTTAGCTGTGTCTTATGACCTAATATGCCGATATTACTATACTTTTCCCAAAATGGAATGGACTTTATTCGTAACAGGTGGACTAAAGCGAAGTTCAATTTTGATATTAAAATTATTGAACTAAAAACCGTTTTTATTTATTATTTTTTTTGGTTCGAAATTTTATCTATTTAATTGTATCAAAAATAGTCAGATACAATCAGCATAACCAAAATATTTTATTGTAACTTTTTTGTTATAAAATACGAAAGAACTTTTTTCATGACCTAAAATTTTGTACTTAGGTATTCGTATATTTTACATTTATGTTTTATGTTTAATCATGGTAAGTATACTTCGTGTCAAAATTATTACTTGCGTCGTTGTTGTGTGATTTCACCGGCGCTCTGCGTGCTGCGACAGCGCACTATACCCAGCTCGAAGGTCGAGACTGGTAGGTTTTAAACGATTTCTAAAGAAGCCACGCTATTCTCGATTCACACTGCGCCTTGTTTATTAAACATATGAACATTCTTAGACAAACTTTAAATATAAATATAAATTCAAGGGCCTATTTCAGGGGATAATTAATGGCATTTGCTATTACATATACAGAAGAACACGTGTTAAGCTCGTTTGAATTGTTCTGTAAGCATGCCGTTATGATTATATTACACTTATTTTGAATGAGCGACGTTACCAAATTTTGTGCAGTGTCCTGTAACCATCGTACTGACAATTTTAAGAACGACTGACGCGTAGGTACTGCGTCACAGCGGGCCGGAGGGGGAGCTAGGCGGTCAAACGCGTACGCGCTATGCGGTCGGCCAGTGATCCAATTCGCACAGCCGCGATCAGTTGCAAGCTTGCTCTGATAAACTATAGGTTCTTTACTTATTCGCCGTTTTTTTAATTATTTACGATAGAGATGTTTTTTTGTAATGTTAGTGTTAGGTTATAGTTACAGTATAAGCGTTACGTTGATATTGATGTTTTTGAAACAAAGATTGTGTGTGACTTATATGGAAGTCTTTATTAACAATGCCTTTCACTGCTATCGAATATGCAAAAACAATTTAATTTTGGGTAGTTTTCATAAGTAACATTTCTCGGCCCTAAAGCTTTGTAGTAGAACTTACCCTGAGAAGTAAAAACCTTGAAGTCCGCAAATAAAGTTGTGTGCTGTGTATCGTTTATGCAATAATTTTTCTTAGTTAGCCTTGTTTGTTTAGAGGTGATTGGAATACATGCGGACAATAAGAGACTAATTTAATAATACCATTGCCGACCACTAACAATACTAAGTGTAATTTATAGGCAAGTGACTAGATAATTTTCTAAAAATAATATGTCGCGGGGCGGAATTCGAGTTCATCGCGTCGCACCGCGATCCGGCAGCGTCCGTTCCTGCAGTATTTGTTAGGGTTGTGTCTATACTATTTATAAGTATATTTTCAATTATATATTTTTTATGGTTAATTTAGTAAAGTTATTCTAAAAAAGAAGGAGATTATGGATATTTGCGAAAAGATACATGATCGCATCCATCCTGTACAATAAAAATAAAAAAAAGTTAAAAATTAAAAAGGGTCTTCATACAATAATTGTGCTTTTTTCAACATTTTTTTTTGTTTAATATTAGTTTTTGTTCTTATTTTTCATTAACTGGTTTTTAAAAAGTTTGTAGTGTTCAATATTATACGATGATACGGAACCTCTCATCTGTTTTGCACTTGGCCCATTTTGTACAACACGTGTAACGCCGAAACGTTGCTTTATATTTTCTTAACTCTATGAAAATACAAATATGCCTTTATATTTTCATATTTGTCAAGAACGTAGGGCTCGCTCTGTAAAATGTAATGCAGACGAAATTGGTGGTGTGTAAAAGCCAAATTTTAAAACCCAAAGACAACAAAATTGTTTGAAACGATTGGACGAAAATAGGAAGATATGCAAAGATCATAACCTGTAATCTTTATCTACCCTTCGGAGAAATAGGCGAGGGTTTATAATAATATATATGTATACATATATATTAAGTATACTATTTATACCATCACGTAACACAATAAATCATCTTACAATTTGTTAAGAGCTATTTTAATGCATTTTAAGCAAAAGTTTTTATACGCTATGTTGTTATAGGTATTTTAAAAAAGAAAAAAAATCTGATAGGGCTAGTCGGTGGACACGGCCGTAGGTTTAATGTGAAACGTCTATGTCGACGAGTCGTTTTTAATGTCAAAGAATGAAATGAGAACAAGACTGAATTCGTTTTAAAAATTTCAATACATAAAAGGAGTAAGTCGTAAGTAGTAGAGCAGAGGTAGAAACGTTTGTGGAGTAGGCGTCGTTCTCCACGTAACCGCACTGTGCCATGGCAGTTTTGAGACATTCCTGTAGCCACCCCGTTCGCTCGTCGCTAGACACTGCAATACTTTGCATGCCCCGTAAACCTATATTTCTAATAGTAGTTGTATTTTATTTTTCGGCTAGTTTTAACATGAGCTGAGGCTAATACATTGTTTTTTTTAATTTTTTACGCATTTCCTGGTTATTTTTACCTATAACTATTGACCAAATTACAATTATTTTTATTTAAGTTGGTCGGTATAAATAAAATTTAAAAATTAAATTTTAAAAAATAAGAAAATAAAACTGTTTATTGCGCTATGACGTGTGAATCGTGACTTGCATTGAATAGAAAAGAGCGAGAGCGTCGGTTTCGGCCATTTCATGTATAGCCGCTCTTCCCCCATCCGCCCGGCTCCGACGCAAGCTCTAAGTCATAAAAACGAGTTGACTATATAAGCTAAAAAAAATTCGATCGTAAAGCATTCTCAAATGCTACGATTTATGGGTCGTGCAAAATTATACTTTGTTTATATTTCTAAAACTGACAGTTTTATAATGATTAAGATCAGACGTTATAAACCTTACGCTTTCGCTTTACGCTTACGAGACCCTCCTTTTTTGGCCTAGTAACAATATGTTTCTCTACAATTTTATAGACGTTTCACGTCAAAATTGTAAATACTAATTGTAAACGATTTGTAAATTGCAAATGGAAAAGCATAGAATATAGAATTCAATAGAAATATCTTTATTATTTATCGTTTCTTTGTTACATTATTTGCCCTTTGTGATGTATGTGTGATTAAGGTTAATGTCCATTGTGAAGCTAGATCTAAATCTTTATTTTATGTTTGCATGCCTTACCATGGTGGGGTCGCTGACTAATTAGTCGTGTTTGTGTGGTGTGGCTTAAATAACAGAGTTTGTAATTATTTTAAGTTGGGTATCTGAAGCAGTACTTGTCTCTTGCTCACTCGAAGTTTACGTTCTTATCTGTTTAAGTACTTGATCGTTCCTGCACTTTGGGCAAACGTGGGTCCATGTCTTATGTATTGGACGTCTTGAATGTGTGGATGACCTTTCTCGTCAACACTGATGCCGGGTATTTCTGTTTTCCTGTACTTTTCTAGCATGTCTTTGTGTAGGTCGTGTGTGCACTGATGTACCATGGATCCATGTTTAGCTTATCGCAAAGCGTTTCTGTCGTTAGGTATCTTGGGAGGCCACCGGCTGCTTTTAATGCCATTCTGTACGGTCTTTCTAATTTGAGTAGGTTCTTCTTGCTAATTCTTAGTAATAATTGACTTATTCCGTAGCCGTGAATAGGAAGTAGGTAAGCCTGTATGATGATTAGCTTCGTTTCAACATTGGTTTTGGCATAATACCCTATAATAGGGGATAGCATGCCTTTAGCTAGGGGATAGCATGACTTGTTTTACTTTAGTGAGAACTTTTTGTACGTGTTTGTTCATGTTCAGACGTTTGTCATACTGTATGCCGAGATATCTTATTTTATCTTTGATTTTGAGGGTAGCTCTTTGTGTTTTCCGTTTTCTTTCGTGTTTTTGTTTAGTCATAAAAAGGGCAAATTCTGCTTTTTCAACGTTGCATTTGAGGCCCCGGTCATTGTAATATTTTATGATTTCTTCTGCTGCCCAGCCAACTCTTTTGACAGCATATCCTGGGTTTGTTGCGGTGTTTATTATGCAGAGGTCATCCACGTACTGTGGTATAGTAAATTGCAAATAAGTCTTACTGCATCGATTTTTTACCCTAAAAGGGCCTCATTTTACTTATATCACAAAAAAGTCATAGATTTTTGAGAATACATTCAAAATTTGCGCTAAATTCCACTATAGAACGATAAACGAATAACGTTATTTTTCACTTGTGGGCAATATAATGGCACAGTCTCCAACTAACGAACGATTCCAAACATATGAATATTAAACGTGAAATATTTACATTAGCCAAGGGGTTGTCTGAAAGCGATGAAATTTGAAGCACACGGATTTGGCGCAGCCTACGGACATAGCACATTCGCTACTCCTATGTCGACAGCATCTGTAAAAAGACGTCTGCCATCATGCGTCTGGCATACTTTTGAGGTCACTGAATCTTAAAACAACTAAGAGATGTAAATAATTAAGTGATAAAATTGTGTAATATTTACTTAATTATATAATATCTTTTAATCTCATTACGAATATTATTTGTAGTTGTATAACGTAAATGTCATAAAAACAAACGTATATAGTGTCATTATTTTTTCCGAAGAACAAATAAATAGAAAATATTAGGATAGGGTTTATTTAAACAAATAACAAAGTAGTGCCCTGCTTATTTCCATTAAACGTCGTATGTGATTTGTGAGTAAAAACTGAAAATTTAATGGGGTGCATTGTTAATTGAATTTTTATCTATGGTCTTGTGATATAAAGAAGTCTACTATAGCAATGGGATTTTCGGGTACACAGTAAGTTTCGTGAGAAGTAGAATAAACGACTTCCTTTTTTTTGTTTTCTTCTTTTTTTTTCCTTTCCCTCTTCTGCTTCAGTTCTGGAATTCCGAGCGGTACGTAGGACGCACTGAAAATTTCTGCCATGGATAAGAAAAAATGCTATAAATGGTCAAGGATGAATTTATTGTTTTTAAAATATGCTCTGTGAGTATAAATACACTTTTCTCATAAGAATAAATTAATATTGAAAACATTTATATAACTTCTCCCTGGTGACATCGAAAATATATTGTTCATACTCTTCGACGGTCTCTTCTGGTGATATAAAATGTTCACTGCGTAATTGGTCCTTAATTTTTACGAACAAAGAAAAGTCACAAGACATCACGTTGGGACTGTATTCAAGATCACTCATAAGTTCGTCGTTTTTCTTCTTCAAAAATTTATTTTCTGTTTGGCTGTGAGAACTGTCATTGTCGTAGTGTAAGATGATACGAAGTTTGCGGTTATTTTAACAGAGTTCGTCAATAACTTCCGGCAAACAAATGGTCGTATATCAATTACTAAACACAGTACGACAATTCTTCAAAGCAACCGTAGCCATGTGCCCAGTTTTACTAAAATAAGAAGCAATCATCCGCTTAGACGCACTTCGTTCGCGCGTCACTTTGACTGGTTTCAGCTCATCTTGATAAACCCACTCGGCTTCTTTGTTTTGGTGCCGTAGCAATAAATTCATGATTTGTCACCTGTTATTTTCCCGCAATAAATTTGACGCCCCTTCCTTGATTCTGGCAAGCATGGCACTGCACCAAAATACACGATCCGTTTTTCGGGCCTCGGTCAAATTGTGTAGGTTCCACTGCGAGCACAGCTTTTTCATTCCTAAATATTTCAATAGAATTGATTGTATTGAACTCTTGCCTATAATTAAGAATGCCCGAATATCATGGTAGGTCACATGCCTGTCGGTTTCAATCATACAGCGCACAGCATAGATGTTTTTATTGTTCACAGAGGTGAATGAGCGATCTTCACGAAATTCGTCACTGAGATTGACACGACCGCGTTTGAATTCTACAAACAAGTCTTGAATCGCCAAAAACAGTTTGAAGCGAAGCAGGGCTCTACTAAGCTCTCAAATACTACGAAAATTTTCCAGAGTTAAATCCATAGTCATGTATGTATACGCGCAATTTTTAAAATGACGCTACAATGTAAAAAACCATTGACAGTTAGATGAAATAAACGGTATTCTACAGCTAACGAGTTTCATTTTCAAATGTAGTAATTACTTTTTAAATTTTAAGTTTACTTAAGTGGCAAGTTCTAGAAACTTATAATGCACCCACGTATAATGTTGAGAATGGGTAAATGTAATGATTATTTAACTTATCCCGGTGGCGTTTTTTTTTAGAATTTTGTAATAATATTTCGTAAATAATATTACAGCATTTGGTAATCGCGACTCTCGGGAAAGACGTTAGGTTGTCGATCCACGTAGCATACGTCCACGTGTGAAACCCTTCCGCAGTCTCCACAAACTTGAATTTGCACCTCAATGGTTGTTTATAGCTCTCCTAACAAACATCGGCGGCTCGGAACAAATAAACGTTAGCTCTGGCATACAGAGTGGCGGCGCAGGAAAAGGTGTGCGCTTGTAATTTCTGTGTTACTAGCAGTTGTATACGTCGATGTATTATTTAGCCCGAAGGATTTGTGTACTAAATGAACTCACGTAATAAGCAGTTGAGGAGATAATGTGTTTCAAATTAGAGACACATTATCTCTTTTTGATTAGACTCACGCGGCGCGTGGCAAATTGGAACTGTTAGGAGTTTTTAGATGTAAAGTTAAATTTTAGGCATTGATTTAATGACTGCATTTTTTTACTAAATGTCATCTATGATACGCTTCCTTATTACTAACAATATTAAAAATGCATTTAAATATTTCTATAGCCAACTTTACTGTTGTCTGATGAGAAATTAATTATTTATCCATTCCGTACGATTTGCTAACCCCTTGCATCGAATTAACTTACTAAATTTTCGATAACAAACATTTTATAATTGTAAAATTTAAACATATAGTTGACCATTTAATTCACAATTTGTCATAAATACGTATTACTAATCACCAGAAGGAAAGGTTTCACAATTTTTAATTTGGACCTCCGAGAAAAATGTAGCTTAACACGAATGATGATGGACGTACGCAAGCAGCCAGGTCTATGCTAAATAGTATTCTATCTATACGTCGGACACTCGAGCTTTGCCACGAGCCACTTTTACTATTAACGATATCTGCTCAAGTACATCGTGATTATTTTCGTCTAAAAGCAAAAAAGTCTGCTCGTTTCTTTTAGAGCACCTTCCTTAGAAACTTAAAACCTAATAATAAAATAGCGATACGGCCCAAAAGCAGTTGTCGAGGACAAGCATTAGTGGAAGTGCTCGTTAAAAGGATATTAGAAAACAATTACAACGTAATTTATTGGAGCGGTAAAGCATTTTAAGATGCCGTTTACAAGGGAAAAATAAAATTAGCGACTAAAAGCGGGCACGGCCTTAACGCAGCGGACAATGGGCCTCTCGGCGGTGAATACGCCTCCCAGATTTTAGCGGTATAGCCACAGAACTCAGAATAAATAGGTACGATATGAGGTAGAATCTTGAAAACAATAAAAGATATGCTTGATGTGAAGAAATAGCCCGGTCATGTGAATTATAAAGGGGTTTGTTTGTTTGTCTGCGTATACGATGATAACTCTGAAACGATAGAATAGATTCTGAATTTTCTTTTGTCGATAGAAAGTTACGTTATCTCTGAGTAGCATACATTGTATTTTATTTCGAATATAGTTTTTAATATATTTTTAAAGTATAACTTTTTTTAGGCGTGAGGTGACTGTAACTGAATTTTTTTATTGAACACAATTGACGTTCAGTAAAATCTGCCTATATATTACACAGTTTCCGCATTTATGTGTTTGAATTTAAAATTCGTCTCATATTCAAATTAAGGTTGGTCAATATTCGAAAATACGTTTGCTAATGTTATGTTATTAATAAGTGTATCAAACTGAAAGTTCTTAGAAAAACAAAACCTGAGCAAACTAGAAAGTTATTTTTACTACACCGCTGCATTCGGCAGAACCACTGAGAGAAACACTTTTTCCACTTGACTTAGGGATCATTTCGACGGCTTTTTTATATGGAGCCACTGCTTCCTCGGCGTACGTAAACTACTTCTTTATTCGAAGTTTTTCTTTTATTTTAGGAAATAAATAAAAACCGCACGATGCAAGGTCGGGACTGTAAGACGGATAATCCAGTATTTCTATACGTAACGTACTCAAATAGTTAGTTTTTGTCTGGCGGTATGTGGTGAGGCGTTTACACGATGAAGGAGAATCCTACTGCGAGTTCGTTTCTCAGGGATTTGTCCTAAACAAAAGGCAAACACTATTTGGTGTACAGTGTTTGGTGTATAGTGGCTGTTTTTTTTTATCTTTTAAAACAGTTTTTGCATAATGATCTGTGATTCCAAAGTTTCGACCTCGTTTTACTTTAATAGGCATCTCCTGGAAAGGCAACACATACTGAGCAGACTGTCTTTTGATTTTCGGGGTCGTGACAGTAAATTCAGTTTTCATCACCCGTACTAGGTGATATATAGCATTCGACATCACCTCCGGCACTAAGTCTTCGCAATCATTTCGCATCACCAATAAATACGACGGAGTTTTTGAGCGTCGGTCAAATTATAAGGTATCCACCGAGAACAAAGCTTCCTGGCCGCTGAATGTTCACGAAGGATTTTGTGCACTAGACTCATATCGATGCCTTAGCTTGTCCAAATCTGCATTGTCGGTCACTCTTTTTGTCAGTCTCTATCGCGAGCCGCAGAGCATTGATGTTGTCTTTGGTCGTCACCGTATAAGGACCCTCACGCAGATCGTCAGTCAGATTAACCGCGTTTGAACTTTGAATTGAACCATTTATAAATAGGGCAAGGAATGGAGCTTCATCATGAAAGGTCAACTGAAGTCTATTATAACTTTCTTGTTGGTTAAAATTGCAACGAAATTCATAAAAAAATCATTGCACAAATTTTTTTGAAGTTAAATTCATGTTAGCGTTAGACAATTTTATTTTTGCCAATTTGTAAAAACAAATGACAGATGAATATTAATATACATAAGTAATAAAGTTAGCTAAGAGTTTCTTTTTTTTTTAATTAAAACATTTTATTATATTACAGTTTCTAAGTGACCAATCATAAAAAAAATGGGCCTACGCAATTTGTTGTGGCCAAGGCTTCGCCCGGATGGGCATAGAATGATTTTTTTTCTTTTCTTTTTTTATAGCGAGTGATCTATTGTATCTTACAATGAAGGTCCCGAACTCTGTTATGCTATTAAAGTCTAAAATGACTCATTAGTTTTAGTTTGTGTATACTACCTCCTACAACACCAAACAAAACAGGTTTTAGTCCACGGGTATTTACCCGCAATTACGGGTATTTACACGCACTCATAATTTTCAACTATGTTCGCAAATCATTAGTTTAGTAACTTTGACAGTCAGCGTAACATCCACATATCCATAATTTTATTTTGACAATATTATTGTTATGTGATTGATAATTTCTAGTTTCGACCACAGGCAAACATATACACATAGAAATACGCAATACATATATATTCTTAAAAATACAACGTAACCATGAACAGGACATAAAATAAAAAAAGTATTCGATGCGGAGGGAACTGTGGTGCGCTTGATAAATATATTGAGACAGAGGTTAGCAGCGCGAGCAGGATCGTAATATTGAAAGAGCGATCGCTCAATATAAGAGATGAAAAGAGTTTGTTGTAAAACCAAACGGATAGAGTCACGGGTCAAAGCTAGTATGTAATATGTAGTAGTATGTAACTTGAAATTTAGTATATAGAATGTAACTGAAAACATCAATAAAATGTTTTTAAACTTATGACTTATTTTTTTTTTGCCAACTTTTATTATTTTGCTGGTATGCACACCTTAACGAATACGATATTGATCTAATAAAACTCCCATCGTTCTTTTGTTCCAAATTTATCACAATGTACACGTTGACGCTAAAAATGTAACAATTTAAAGTATGTAAGTACATACCGAGTAGTACAATATTAAGTAAATGCGATTAACCCTTAAATATAAGGCCTGTACTATAATAACTAAATTTAAGACCTTTCGTAACAGTATAACTACCGAGTCCAGATTATACCATTGATAACTAACACCCCGAAGCTGCAAACAGTACAATAAAAACGAACAAAAGAACGGTGTCGTCGACGACATATGACGACACAAACGATATAACGTCACAGATCGCACCGACTCCTGTGCGAGTCGGCGGCCGCCCCGTACGAGCCCTGAGCGCCTCTGCGCCCACGCTCTCGGTCTGTCCCGCCAAGTCCACAGTCACTCCGAAGTTATATGTTACATGCCCATATCATAGCTTTGTTCACGTAATTATGAGTTGTACTGTAACACAAGTTAACTAGCTTTTAAAAAGTAATTAATGCCTTCAGTTATACTCTCGGTCGCCGACCTTTCTCTGGCAATCCGTGATGATCCCCGGTCCTTGAGCGCCCACGAGCGTATCTTGTCTTTGCTCGAATGCGTCGCGCTCGGGTTAACGGCTTCGATCGATGTTATGAAATCATTACCGAGCTGTAATATTAATTCGCAGTGAGACCATTCAAAATACAAGCGGCCGTTCGCGACTTCTTCCGCGTAGATTTCCGGGGGCATTAGATATTTTACCGCAGTTAAAAGTAGGCTTCTAGTATTTATAATATCTATCTCCGTATTCTCAATAACAATTTCATTAGACCAGACTATTAATTACTGATTAGATAATCATTAGATACTAACGTATGTAATTCTGTCTATCTGTCCGTTTCGATTCAGTGCCATATCTCATCAATTTAGAGCTTTAGTCGAGAAGAGTTACTTTTCCACTAAAGCTCAGAATCGATCGTAAAGATATATATTTAACAGAGAGCAGTCTGGGAACTGAAGAAACGGCTCACTTGCAAACGGCTCTTTACTGCGATGAAACTTCTTACCGCAACATCAACTCCAACGAAATTGCGAATAATATTATTGCCCATACATCAATTTTAATATTCTGTTACAAAGAACTATTTGAAATTTTTTTTGAAGCAAATACTTCTCTGAGCGCACACATGTTTTGTGAGTATTGAATCAGACTGAGTCGTCACGCTCGGCTATGCAACGCTCGTTTGAGTAAAGTCGGCTCGAGTCGACTAAGGAAGTAAAATAGAGATAATTATTCAACGAGTCACTGCTGTGCTGTACGCTCGACGAGCGATCACGAGAGAGCTCACGACGCATCCGTCGCATTCACTATCGACATAAACACGGTATGTGCCGTGCCAACACATTTTATTTAATATATTATTTAGTATTATACGCGAATATACATACATAAAATTGACAACATTCGCTGTGTGCGTATAAGACATTATCTAAACAAAGCTGTTGGTAGATTTTTTGAAATCAACATTGAATTTGAATATATCAAATGATCTATCAAAATATGGAACAACAATTGACAGAGTATTTCTACATATTTGGCAAATCTTCAATAAAAAGTATTCATTTTATATTTTAGTTATCACAAACCTGTTTCTTTTTGACGTGACAACGTCTTAAATTAGGTTGCGGTTGGAGTCACTTATGAAAAATGTAACGCTCGGTAACGTAACGATATCAAAACGAGAGAGGCCGAATACTCAACTATGATCGGTCTGCCGCGCGCAGCACTAGAGAATTAGTGCATAGCTTGCAAATGTATTGCAAGTTATTGTATGTATATTTGTATATAAATACATGTATGTGTAAAGGTAAAAATAAAATTTTAATATGTGCGAGATTCTTTGTATAAATTAATGTTTTAAATATAATTCTTTGTATAAATAAATGTTTTAAATTGTTACTATTATTTCATCCTTCTTCCTACTATACGAATGAATATTCACATTAAAATGATTTTACCATTCAAAGTCGTTGTCACGTAAAACTTTCATACCGACTTTACACAACCAAATTTTAGAATAAAATACAAATAGAAATCAGTAAGAACAAAATTTACTACAATAATTCATACATAATTATGTATAATTTACATGTTATTATTTTATGAATATAAAAGAAAAAAAAAATTATTTTCGTATTATTAATCTTGCCTTGATGGTTTTCACTTCTACCATGTAGTATTCAACGCACACCAATTTTTTTAAACAACTTCAAATTAAAAAGGAGGAGGTACTCAATTCTACTGCATTTTTTTTTATATTTATTACCTCATTACTTTGGACTGGGTAAACCGATTTTAATAATTCTTTTTTATTAGAAAGTTAGTGCTTTCCGTGTGGCCCCATTTTCATTTGGTTCAGTTTTGGCAATGGCATCCATAAGAAAATCATGTAAATCTGAAATTTTCATTAAGTATGTGCGCTATAAATGGACGAATAACTTAATATTACGCTAACAGATTTCGATAATTCTTTTTTTATTAAAAAGGAGATAATTTAAGGGTAGTATGATGAGAGTTTGGTTAGGTTCTGGTTATGGAATCCATGACAAAGTAACGGAACTCTTCAATTCTTAGGAGCTAATTAACAATACTCTGCCTTGAATCTTTTATAGGCTATCCGGATATTTGAGTCATCTACCGTGAGGTCGCTATGGTCAAGTAATTGTCGTAGTCGAATATGATGATCAATGGAATGGATGATCGGTGTCTAGTGCTATGTATATTGTAGTGTTTCCTTGGCTGACACCGATTCCAAAAATTACTATAAATGTAAGTATATTATATTATGGTAATAATTTAATTGATTTTTAAGTAGTTTAAGTCTAATATTATTAATTTCATTTTATTTAGGAGAACTCTAAAAATATTTTGATCATTGTTTGTCATTCATAGGTATGTGTTGAGTTAAATTTGAAATGGATAGGTACCTATCTACCTTCTTGCGTGGTAAATACATAGATCGTATCTACATTGATGAGTAGAAAAAGTACGATAAGTTGATTATTAAGTTGTAGAAGAATATGCAATTATTTCTTTTACTTTTTAGTGCATATTAATTTGTCTTGGAATAGGTATTGTTTTGAATTATTTTTTTTTGTTAAAATTTTTGTTTATTATCCAACTGCTTGTTTCCAAGATTAGCGCGTTTAAACAAACAAACTTTTCTGTTTTGTTATATTGGTATATGTAAGTACAACTCAGTTTTGCAAGACAAATAAAAACAAACTTTTTAGAACTTATAATTTCATTGTTATTAAAGTAGTTTTTATTTGTGTTCACTATGCATTTTTTCAACTATGTGTTCATTTGTTTTGTTAACTTTTCAAATATATAACATAATTTTCCGAATTTCTCTTTTGAAAATACGACATAAGCAAAAATTTTGATCATATTTTCTACCATAAATATAATTCGTCGTAATATTTAGGATATAATAAAGGGCGTTGTTGATATTTATATCCTTATAATTTCAGTTTGGGACCACCATGCTCAACTGTCAATAAATAACCAATCAATAAATAATCAGCTACAGATTCATGTATACCATTAAGGTAATTTTTAAAAATTGAAAATTCCCATCAATGCTGTCCTATCAGATCAGTAATAAATTACCTCTTAAAGTTCTCTAAGTTTCAAATCGACATAATAATCGGAAGTAGGAGAACTTATAACCCCTTCTGCTGAATTTGTTCTAAAAGTTAGAACCGAATTAGAAGATCCCACTACATTCATGCATGCGCATGAAGCTAACCAAAGTGCGTCAACAAATTACATCAAGTGCTAAAGCGGCCGGGAGGTGAGAGTATAATAAAATATAACCCAGGTTATTCACATGGCAGTGTGCGAGGTAAACGGTGGCGTCGACGTGGAAACAGACAACACTACTTTCTCATCTCTTTTTTTATTAGTTGGATAAATCACAAGTAACTGTCAATTCAGAGATACGATTTTCTCGTCTATACACGAGTACATGTTTTGAGTCTAAAATAAATATGTAAGGTCATAACATAAAATCTACGTGATTTATTTGTCTAACAGAATTTTCCACCGTTTCCTTTTAAAAGGACATGTAACAAAAAGTCACGTTTGAAACAAAATTTGCGTTACACAACCCCCTTTTTTCCGGCTAAAATTCGTTAAAAGGAACACATGGAACGCGAATTTTATTTTAAAAGTGACTTTCTGTTAAATATCTGTTTAAAAAGAGATTTTAGAAGTGGCTCTAAATGTAAGTTTTTAAGTATTGTATGTGTTTTTGTAAAACCCATTTTACATGATCTTTGTCCATTGTGGACATCGCATTTATTGCATTAACCACAGGACATTAATGGAAACTTCTGTCAGAAAAACCTCAGCGGTTAAATTATAATTTTTCGATTCATACGAATTAGCAATTTTATGTGAGCATAAAACAAACAATAGGTTTTTTTTAATTATAACTAGTTTTCACTTTATTCAAATCTATTGTGCACGTATTGAGGATGACTTAACGGCAGTTTTTCCCATTAATGATAAGATTTCTATTCGTAGTTATTATTCACGCAGTTTTGCCATAACAGATTCGATCGTGAATTTTAATTTAATACACAACATTAAAATACATATCAACAATATACAAATTATTTATCAACCCAAAATGGTTGTTGTAAGAATTATCAAAACCAATATCGATGAATTATGGTCTTAAAAATGTTCAAATGGTTTGAATTAATTGGAATGGTTCAAGTAATTATCACGACTGTAAAATATTCTGATTGCATATCGTAGGTACAGAAACCTCGTCAGAAATGCAGTAAGTGTCAATTCACGGTCGGCGGCCCTTAGGCGAGCACTGAAATACGTAAGGGCCCAGCGCGAAGCCCTTCGCAGTACCACTGGAAGCGCTCGCAAGCCGCTGGTGAATGAACACGGCGCGCCCTCGGCGCCCGCGCCGGCGCCGTCGCTTGCGTCTTGAGCCTCGGCGATGAGGTCCGCCGTAAATCTGTTTGTTTCCGTCTCTGGAAAATCGTAAAAGTTTCCACTTTTATCTCTTTGTCTGGGTCAATATGAAACCTCTCCTCCGGTATAACTTGCGGCATTGGAGTCGTAAATTTTACTACTTTAATTTCGTTATTGTAGATGTCTCTTATTAACTCTCATGCAATATTACAACGAATTGCTAATTTGTTCCTAATTTTAGTTACATGACGAACAGACAATAAAGTACTAAATGAAATTAAGTTTTACTTTTAATAAGGCTTTATAGTAACTAATGGTACAAAATGTTAAAATTCCTTAAATTAAAGTTATCGGCGCATCTCTTAGTGATCGTTTAATTTCTTAACGATTTGAGCGATTGTGGTTGCACAATATATTTGGTTCTTCGAAAAGATGATTCATTGCAATAATATTATCTTATAGGTGGCTCTGCATTCAAATTATTATCAAATTTAGTATTTAAAAAAAATTTCATATTCAGAATATATGTTAGTTTAGGACGAACACCGAAAATCAGAAAATTTGGATGTAATAGGTGGTGTTATGATGAAGTTTATAACGAATCATATTTTTATTGATGCGTAATTATTTTTAAAACAGTATTTATTCAACAAAAAACAATTTCGGATAGAATTTATAAAATATTAAATAGATAATTATATAGGACAACTGGAGATTCTTTTCAAACAAGATAAAAAGAGCATATTTAGGCCTATAAAAACAATATAGTAGATATAACTAATTTTGCTAAACATTTAATAGAAACCGGTCAATATTTAATAACGATCACAATTCAATATTTTGAAATTTTAAAACATAAAAACAGTAATAATACACACAATGACCAAATTAATATTTGTAAATCGGCGTTGTTGGATGCTTACCTGTAACTATTTGGGCAACGGTTTAGTGATAGTTACTCTATGACGATTGACAAGCGTGTCTATTAGTGATTGTCTGTGACTGCTGGTGAAGGGGTGGTTGCATGGCTTTACGTCACGTGAAGTGGTTGAGAGAGTATCTGTTGGTAGTTTTGACACTCCTGATACTCTGGTAGATTGTGATTGTTAGCATTCTCTTGAGAATGGCTGATCTGACACGAAACGTAGGTAGAAATGTCATTACAATTATTCAGCGGATTAAAGTAAATAAAATTGCTTGCTTTGCTTGCACTTGCTTAGATGTTCGATATTTGTCAATCCTCTCGAATTGATATTCAATTCTTTGGAAGGATTCGTGGAAGAACATATTCGTGGGTCAGAAGTCGTGCATGTTGAGTGATAACACATGTTACAGGCAAGCCTTTAATTTATGATTTCTGTGCATTGTCATTTCATACAATAGAAACACAAAAATATGCGTTTATATACCAAAATGACTGAATTTTTTAGTCGCTCAGAATGTGCAAAAAATAAGTATACCTATTGCAAAGAGCATAGCTACTCGTATGTCTGCCGGGCTATCTGACTACACGATGGCCGAATGGTTACGTGGGCACTGAAGCAACATCCTACTCATGGTGTTAGGATTCTGTATACTGCAATAACGTAAACATGTACAACATTTTATTTTTACGCATATAATTGTATGCTTCGAAGTGATTAAATAAAATAGTCACCATTATGATTATGCTTAAATAAAAATCATAACTTATGCTCGAAGTAGCGAGCGAGTAACGGCTAGTTTTATAGCAATAAGTCGTGCAGGGGGGGGGCGCCGGCTCGCACGGCAGAAATAAAGTGCCTGACGATTGAACATGATTTTTTATTCAATGCCCGGAGCGGGCGCGAAACGGCTACGGACGGAATAAAATTAATGCAAATGAAATGTTTAAAGTTTTCGTGTTCTTCCTTATGTGCCAATATAAATTAATCATCCATGATATTTATGAGTGCTTATAGTGTCTATTAAAGAAGTTTTGATGGCACAAAAACGACAGTTTATTTGCCGGAGACAAGAAAATAAAAGCGCAATTTCAAAAATAAATATTCATCGTAATCTAGCGATTTAGTTTATTTTTGAGAATTTCACGAAAAGCCTGCAAAACGACTGCTAAATAAAATAGGCGCGTGACAGGAATGGGACACGTCGCGCTTTCGGCCGCGGCCGGGCCCCGGGGGCGCGGCCGATAAATACGAGCTAACGGCTCTTACCGGCGTTTCATGTATTATTTAAAACCGACCTATAGACTGCCTTTTAATGCAAATTTAAACGGATTAATGAAAAAATAATACCATAGTAAATGATATTAGAGCAGGCCATAAAGGCGTATGCGCTCGCAATAATCGTAATTGCAACAATTGCAATAGCCGTATCTCAACTTCTTTAATTGTTATACATATTTTTTATTTTTGAAAATAGTTGAAAACTGAGATTTTTCCCAGTCAAGTAATGTGTTTTATTAATTTTTTTTATTCAATTTTAAAACGATCATTTACAATAGTCTATTCAAATTTTGAATAATTAGTTTTTTGCTATGTTTTTTACGCTTTGCAACGTTCTGTTCGCGCGCATGCCTTCCAAGAGCGAAGTACAGCAATAAAATGCTTGCATTCCCGTTCAAACCTGGGTAGCGACAATAAAATGTAAATAAATTTTTTTTAAGCCATTATTATTAAAAATGTTCACTTTGTCATTCAGTAGTTTGGTATTAAGCATTACTTATTTACTTTTAAATATCTTTGATCGGTAGTTATTCATTACCTATTATAAATAATTTATTATCTTTCATTTTTAACCGACTTACATACAGAATGAAAAAAGGAGGTTCAAAATTTATTTGTATACACATGCACGCACGCACGCATCCACACAAGCATGCACTCATGTACACATCACGCATGCACGCACGCACGTACACATCCACGCATGCACGCATGCACGTACGCATCCACGCATGCATGCACACATACCCAAATATATATTTAATTCCATTTCAATTATAATACTATTTACCTGCATCACTTTATCTACTTTGACATATTTTTTGAAAATGAACGACAAATCTTAACACAGACTAAACAAACGAAAAATAATCAATCCAAGAAACAAAAATATGTAGTATAGAATACGTCGAGAAATAATTTCGAGTCCCTTTCTGTTTTATTTTTGTTTTAATACGAAAGAAAATGTTCTTCTGGCATATTTCTTAAGCTTTAAAAACAAAAAACAACTAAATAATTTCATTAGAACCCCTATTGTATTAGAAAAAAAAATTAATTACTTACTGCGAAAAACTATCAAAAAAAAAATACGTAATACATATCACAAAACGACTGATGACGAAGTAAAAAAATTTAGAATAAATTAATAAAAAAAAATTTAGCTCTTTATAGGCGTAAAACAAGTAAAGAATTTTTGAAGCGCGAAGTCCATTCTATCCTATCAAGTAAGAGATAGTTGTATCATACTTTGAGATGTGAATGAGGTTGTACCTAGTTATCGATTAGACGCGAAAAACATATCGTTGTAAAGTTTTAAAAATATGAAAAATAAAGAGTTTTCTTATGAAAAGACTTTAACTATGAAATCTAACTATGAAATGAATCCAGTCCTCACACTAGGATTCTTGTGTCGTCGATAACTAGGCATTTCAAATAGAAATAAGTTTACATGCATTATTTAAACAGGTATGACATATTATTCTTAGCCTTACAATATATACATATAGATACACATATAGGCACACACTCATACATATACATAAACTTAACATACATATAAATGTGCATACACATAAACGTATGTCTACACAATCTCACTCTTTTCATCTATAATGTAGTTATAATAACAAACTAAATAAGTACAAATTTATGGTGGATGTAATGTTTATCCTTGTTTTGGATATTGTGATTTTTGTTAATATTTGATTCATGTTGTGTAACATCTCTTCATGCTAAGTAAGGCAGTAAGACATCAAGACAGAAATTAAGTAAGTACTTAGGTCTGTTTCACAGGGCATCGACCTATCCTTCTAGTTTTTTTGTAACAAGCCATTTTTTAATTAAACCTTTACTTTTTATTCTCGATTTGTTTAAAAGATTAGGACATTAATTTATGTTTCTATATACAATGAGTCGAAAATAACGAAAAGTTCTCAACGCAAATGAACAAGTTGCTGTCGGTACTGGTCGTTTAAGCGGTCTTTGTATTCTATCTGTTATTACATCAATCGTGTCCTTTGCAGTTTTGTGAAATTTCGAGGTCATGTACATAATAAACAGTTGTCGTACATTGAAGATATCAGTTTTTTTATACATCATTTCGGTCGGATATAGTTGGTTTGTTGAAAATAATTTCCAATATACCTCTTTGTACGACAATAAAAAAGAAATTATTTAGAAATTAAATAGATTATTGTTTACGCCGTGTTCTCCAAATTAAATGCAGTGGCAATAGCCCCATTCCTTACACTCGCAATCAAATTTGTTCCTACCCGCACTCACTGTCTTCTGTATATCGAACGTGAATGTAACCGCAAATCACTCATTATATTATGTGCTATAATTATTCACTTATTATTTTTGTGAACCGCAATTGTATTCTACGTGTTCGGTGTAAAACCAGCACAGACGCGCAGTCGTGCTCGAAACCACGGAGACATCACACAGAAGAGTGAGTTCCTCTCTATTCCATCCCTTTGATTTGCCACCGTGCGAAGTTTCGACGATAGGGTGAATAGGAGAACTCCGATCAGGAATCAGCGCATTCAATTATAATGTTAATGACTGTTTGAAAATTCAACAAAAATTCAGCTCAAAATGAAATATTCAGTTATTTTTAATTTTAAAACTATAATAGTAGCGTAGGGATACACTAATTGATGTAATATTGAAAATAACTCATAAATTATGAAATAAATATTTCGCTGCAAAAAAAATGGTTGTATGCAGCTTTGGTTAATATACATATTTTAAAAGACATCGACTGTTGTGATTTTACAATCATATAAATCATATAATCTAAGGACAAACTCTCTTACGAAAAAAAAAGTTAGAACAGTTAATAATTTTGCAAACGAATGAACTAGTATGCCTTTCTCTATGATCCAAATTCAAAAATGACGTATTACACTACCTCGTAGTTATACAATGTACAGACAGTCGATTTGCTTTGGAATTTTTGCTTTTCTCTGTTTCTTTTTCTCAGTAAAAAGTAAACCATCAGATTCCGTATTTTTTTTCTAAACGTCTCCTCAAATTTGTAAGGAAAGACTCTACTTTGTAAGAGGTCCCAGAAAAGAAGTAAAACTCACTTAGATTTTAAAGATTTATTTCTCATCAAGAACATAAACAAGGAATCGAAAATTATCTGTATAGTGTATGTAAAAGACAAAGATATTGCAAACATGGGAAAGCTGAGGGAGATTTCAACAGTAAAAGAAAAATAATGAACCGCAGCTAAATCATAATTTAGCCCTAAAGGAGGAGGCAGGTACAGCACATAACTCTCATAATAATTAAATACATAAGAACTGAAAATGTTTATAGCTATAATAGTATAATAGCTTCAACTTTTGCGTTAAAAGAGGATTTATTAGTACTATATTTATATACTGTACGACTATATGTTTGTGAAAATGTGTATATTTTAAGGAAGGTTTTTAGCAAACGTATAAAATATCATTGATACACTCGTATCTGTAGAGAGAGTCGTAAAATAAGCATTTCATCACTCGTTAATCGATAAAAATGCATTTACTTGAGTTTATAATCGATATATCAAACTGTGTTTTAGATATCCATTAGGCATGCTACTCTGTTATAAATTTCTTTTGTGTCTCTTTTTTTAACACCATAATACAATAATTTTATGCGAAAATAAAATCTTCAATCATCACTGGAATCCCAAACCGAAAACTCCACAATTTGAATTATTCGCAGAATTTAAATGAAATACAGTGTGGTTTTGATGCTTTTCAAATTTTGGAAATTATTTTAAAACATTCTCACGTTCCCGCCTGGAGCATTTCTGGTAGATTTTCTGGAAAGTACATAATTGTAAAAATGCGGCGTTCACGACTTATCGAGCTTGAAAAACGTGTTAGGTATTGTGTCGTCATCGCCGTTTGTCATTAAAAGATCATTAATATGTCCGTTCCGATGATACTCAACTATATTTTAGTCAATAACGCATGTCTTACATTTTCAACGACTACAGCCTACAACCACCCTGAGCTGTCCAAAAGGACGATTAGTTTGACCGCATGTCGATATTCTCGTGTAAATCTTTCTTCGCCAGGTCGAGTACCCTTTTCCAATCATCTTTCTCTAAATCTTTGGTCTTCCTCAATACGTCAATCGCGGGGCCTGCGCTGATTAGGGCGTTTCGGATGCGTTGGCCTAAATGCTCCTGCAAGAAACAACGTCACTTATTAAAATTAGAATAACACACCGAGTGACGCCAATCTCGGCGATAAAACAATGGTTTTTCATACATAACATTAAACAGATCATTTTAGTAGGTCGACCTCATCATTTGACACAATATACCAAGGGAGTAAAATTAGGGCATTGCTTTAAATTTTTGTACTGTCGGTTGTTCTTACCGATAAGTATGAATCGATCGAAGTATGACCTGATGGGCAAGCAGAGAATGAATGCAGCATTGATATTACATCCAGGTTGATAAAAAGAAGGAATAAGACGCAGCATTTGGAAAAAAGGAAAGAGTTTTTAGTGTTCGAAATTACATGCAATTCGATTCCGTTTTCTTTCAATTACGACCCCTAGCTTACGTAACTTATCCGATCTATGAGGTCTATAATGATTTGGACCCCCCTCATTCCGTCTGCGGATGCCTATGTCATCAGATCATACATTCTAGAGCTTCCTCCAGGCTTACCAGGCCTTAAAGGTGATGCGTGAAGGCTTAAATATATTAAAATGTGATGGGTGTTGAAAGCGTTTCTTTAATTTGTTTTCTCGGCGTAACTGATCTGTGCTTTATAAAATAAAATCTATTCGTCTATAGCTGACTAAATGGTTTCATATTAAGTAACTACCCATTTTTGCGTTATTTGCGATTTTGTCCATTTGTTATTCGTCGGCTATGAGTGCACTCGTTCGTATAATGAATTGATTAGATGGCAGGAAAAAAGTGTTCTAATCCTGGCAAATATTTTAGTAGAGAAACACATGTCTTTAATAGGGACTGAAGGGTTTTTCATTTTTTACAAATAATAGTCTGGATTAGGTAATGCCTTTCAAAATGCTTTTACGATAGTAACATTTAAGTAATACTTTCACATATTATATCAATAATTTACGCATTTCTTTGAAGTAGATATTTTGATATTTGAAACATATTTTTACAGCTAATTTTATAAAGTGTAATAATAAAATAAATATTGAACAATTATAATGCTAAAAAAACTAAATTGAAATAGTGTGGATAAAAGTCATAAAAGAATTAGAGTGAACAATGACAAGAGAGTTCGATTTAAAAGTAAGTGGCCAATCTTTAAGACTTGGACTTTTGAACATATACATTCATGTTACATTCAGTTTAACAAATTTCAAACTGCAATTAACTCCTTAAAGTACATTTTCTCAACTTTCATTATAATTTATGTAGGTTTTAAATACGTATATTGTAATAATTGGGGTATAATCATGAAACAAATTGAATAATGAATAACTTATGGTGTCTGATTAGTAATTATAGAATCGAAGTTTCTATTATATGGCTCACGCTACGTTCACACATAATAAACTAAACAAAAAATTAATAACTACATTTAAACTAAACATAAGTTTGAGAATTTGAAAGAAAAATAGACTTACAAGCTTCTTCCAAAAGTTCTCTGGTCGCGGCGCAGAGGAGACGGCCGGTAGCGTCAGCAGACACAGCGCCGCGGCGGCGAGGTACCAGCAGAGCCTCATGGCAGCGGCGGGACGGGCGGATGTACGTCTTGAGGCTGTCGAGGTCTCGGAGAGACTGCGGGAACGATTCGGGCCAGAGGTGTTTAGTAACTATATATGCGCCGACGCATGCTCTGGGAGATTCCCGCGCGTAGTTATTACCGGCTATCGTTAGAACCGGAATACAGAGTACTGTTTTTTATTTACTCACTTCACTTGAAGTTACCTTTACGTCTTTTTTTAAATTTATTTCGTGCCAAAATTTTCATTTCAACGTACAAGACGTACGTAAACTTAGAATAATAATCGCAAAAAACCTCCATACAATTTATAAAAACCGGTTATTTACATTACTTAGTCCTTGGACACACATGCCAAACATTATAACACCATTTGATAATTCGATGTACGTCTAGTATGGACGAAAGCTTTGTAACATAACGCTGTCCGTGGCATGAAACGTAAAACTTTATTACAAAAGATTAAAAAAATCGACCAAGAGCATGTCGGACCATAGTCAGTGTAGGGTTCCGAAGCCGTTACTACTAAGAAATGCACTACAGATGAAAAAAACTACCTTGTTACAATTTTCCCCATATTTCCTGCACATAATAAGTATAAGCGGTTGAGTCACTTATAACTAGAGAAACAAGTAGGTATGACTACTTTTTTCTCTATTATTCTTAAAAGAGTGTAAACTATAAAACACCAGCAAAAAAGGGTATCTTCAAGGCACTTACGTCCTTTTGTTGATAAGCGCAGTTTTAAGGAAATAACTCAAAAACTGTATATACGATTACGTTCACAATAAATTTTAGTTGAAAGTATTTATTAAATTTTATCTTCGTAAATCTTTCCATATTTTTTGGACATACGGTTTAAAAACTGCAGGGGAGGAAACAATTTACGCCATTTTCGCTTTCCGCGAAAATATTCACTTAATTAAAAAAAATGCTTGGAAACTTTATAGCGTTTTTAAAAGAACTGTCAAAATAAGTACACGTTGATGTTTGTTGAAAAAAAACCTTTCAGCTTCTGTTACTTGTGTGGAGTGCCCCCCTTAAAAATATTTCTTTTTGTTATTTAGCTACTAAGTTAAATATTAGCTACTACAAGACACTATGGATACTATAAATTTCGAAAATATACATCCTGTAGTTTTTGAATAAAGTGCTTGTGACATATGGATGGATGGACATGACGAAATTTTGAGGATCTCCTTTTTGCCATATTGGCTCGGAACTAACAAGAAAGTATGTATAGTAGACACAAATTACACATGCGCTTTATGATTTTATGTGAATTTTGGTTTTGCCGTTTTTCTTATCGTTTTAATCCCTATTCTTATAGTGCATCAATAGTTTAATTTTAGATTGGGAAATTAATGTTTCTACTCTTAAATAATGAAACGGTATGACTAACTTTGCTCACATATTTCTTAGAAGAGCTGTTTGTTGATAAACAAAGTGATGGCATACGTCATAATTATTTATTTACTACGTTCGATATTCGTCTAGTTTTTCTTCATAGAATGCTTGTATTTGTTTCTACTACTGTCAATTATCATGTGAATGCTTTTTCAGTTTGCTCACAATCACAAGATTGATACTATACTCATCGTATTTTTGTTGACATAAGCATTTTGACATAATTTACCTTACTGATTTTAGTTAGGTTGAATGTACATTTTCTGTTTTATGCAATGTTTGCCTTTAATACTAACTCATGCACGCATCTCACTTCCATGTGTCTCATAAATGGCAGATCTCACGATCAACTCCTGAACTATACGATTCGCCCTAAAACTATTAATAAATCGGCAGTCGCGCTTCTTTGAAATAGTGTTTCATCGTGAATATTTGCGGGCGGGTAAACGTTACACCAAAAACAATGTTATCACAAAACCGCAAACCAGAATACACACTATTAGGCGTATAAAGTGACTAATTAAAATTATCCATGTAAATGAAACACCATGTTTGCCTGTCTGCCTGAGGACCTCTCTGTTTACGTGCTTATGACCACTCGTTCGAGTTTCCCGATCCTTCTTCACTATTTGAACACATTAATTGGACAGGTTTGAGTATTCATTTAGTTACGAGAGGGAAACTAAAGTATTAGCAAAAATAAGGAAAATTACGGCATTTTGTTTCTTCGACTATTACAGATCTTTTATACCATAAAATAAAAACTGTAAACATACTATGTGGCGTCCTACGCAAGTTACGTATATAGTCAAAAAGAATTATAAATATTTATTTTAATGTTCATTTGTTCACTAACCTGACTAATTGAGAATGATGGAAAAAAAGGAAAGAATTAAAAAGGAGAGATAAAGACGAAGATAAGGGAGAGGACAAGATGTTGATTGAAAGCGAAACTGAAAGGAGGGTTAGCGTGAGATGAAAAGGGAATGGGTTTGAAATTAGGAAAGGTAAAAAGGAATTGGTAAAGAGATGAGTATCAAACTGTTTTGTTGTCAGTGCACAGTGAGCAGAATTAAAAACATAGTTTACTGTTGTCACCCTTGTGCTGGGGCACCCCGACATCAACTCTTGCCTCTAGACCGCATCCAACAACTGCACTTAAAATCGTTCGGAAACTTTTAGTATCCGGTAAACTCGTCCAGTTAGCTTTACGAAGAGACGTAGTATCCTTGTGGATGCTCTAACGCTTGTACTATATGGAGTGAAGTACACTTAAAGTCTATTCAATCAGATTGTTACAGCTGTTTTCCGTCATTATTCCACTCGCCGGAAATACCATCAGTGCCTGGCTGGCATTCTAATACCGTATGCATCATGCGCGATTTTCTGCCAGTTATGGTGAGGTTTTGGAATGACTTAACATCGGCGACCTACTCAGTGGACTACGACAGGGAGATCTTCAAGAATAAAACGTATTCTCTTTGTGAGGCAGGTAACGCATTAGAGACTCCTCTGAAGTTGTGAGCGTCCACGGGTCCAAGGGCGTCGGTGGTCATCTACTTCCTGGTGAACACACGCTCGTTTGTCCCTTAAAAATCTCATAAAAAACAGCAGCGCACCAACTCCGCAGCAAAATTTTGATTATTACAAATTATTCTTCATGTATTTGCCAACCATAACAAAAAGATATCCAGAAAAAAGGTTTAATATTTGTGTGTAGTATGCGATAGCTGACTGACTATTTGAAATGTGCTTGGACAATAGGGTATCTGATTGATATTGAAAATATTTTTTTGGTAAATGTATAAGCCGAATAAATATGATAACAAAAATCAAATGAAAATGAAAAATGATTAAGAAACAACGAATTGTAAAATCCATTAAACTTTCTTTGCCATTCTTTTCTTGTGAAACGGCGTTTACCATGTATTTTATATGTCACCATTACACAGTGATGTCGTATATTTCTTAGTGTTCTTAAGTCTAATTTTTTATTTAAAACCACACATAGTTTGGCATTCGTTTTAATTAATTAATAAACAATCTTACTAATTTCCCAAATAAAATAAATATAGAATAGTTCCAAAAAATGAACGACATCCATAACATTAACACTAGACATAAAAACAATCTTGCCGCTCATAAGACCCGCCTAAACAAAGTTAGCAAACCATTTAAGGGACAATATGTACACTAATCCCAGCTAAAATTCGAAATCTTTCATTTTGTGATTTTAAATTTTTCGTTAAATAGGAGATATATGGCGAGTGCTATTACAACGTGTTTGAATGTCTTAACAAGATAAATCCTTGGTGTTAAACTCCTCGGCTAACAGATTATTCAATACTTGTATCGATGAGCAAAAAAACCTTTGAATTTCCTGCTCATTCTTCTGAAGGTGAATCAGCATTAGGAACGAATGGTAATGTTAATGTCGAAAATGTGTTAATGACGTATTTAAAGTGCAATTATGTTACCAAGGAAATAATGTTACTTTTGATTTGATTTGATAAACAAAGACAGAAGTTGTCTTTGATTTTGGATTGTCTTTGTTGATTCGTTGATTGTCTTTTCTCGTATTTGAACTTTTAAACATATTAATGGAACTCGAATCGGATTGAGAGCGGGAATAAAATCGAAATGTATAGTGCATATAACAGATAAAGGGAATCCACGCAAGGAATAGCTGTGGAAGGTGTAAATAATAAGAGAAAAAAGGAATTATTCATTGCTAAGATATAACTTACTTTACAAGGAGCGAGCGCGTGTAGCGAATAATTTAAAAATATGTGAAATTAAAAAAATTAAAACGCTGTACTCAGATGATTCCAAATTTTATGTAATAAAGGATTTATTATGTTTTACATTATAATTTTGTGATAATATAAATCTTTTATTTAATTTCTTTTCTGCATATAGAAAATAATATTTATGCATTCGTATCAGTAGGTAGAGCGCATTCAGCTACTATCAACAGCAAACAAACGAGGTATCAAATTATGAACGTGCAATTTTACTATGAGACTATTTCCTGTTTTTTTTATTATTATTTTAACGTCATAATACAATCATTTTATGCAAAAATAAAAACTCCAGTCATCTCGGGAATCCCAAGCCGAATGAGTCCAGAACGTGAATTATTCGCAGAATTTAAATGAGATACGGCTCGGCCCCGCCGCGTTTTATTTTTTTTGAAATTTTTCTAAAACATTCACATGTCCCCGCCTGGTGCATTTCTGTGTCAGAATTTTTAGAAGTATATACCTGAATGTGAGAATGAGACGTTCACGACTTCACGTGCATGATAAATATTGACTGTGTGTCAAGTATCGGGTCGTCGTGTTCTGTATTCATTACCCCACTGCTGATGCATATTCTCCTACATTTTTATTTATTTCAAATGAGGCGGTTTGGATCTTAAGTCATGCTGACCCTTTGCTGGTCGAGAGCTGCTGACGACTCTTAATAAGGCGTGATTAAGTCTTACGCCAATGGTTATTGGCAGTGTAAGTACTTCCTCTCAGAGGCTGCAAGATAGCGGTTTGGTATGATTTGAGTTATCAGCTCATTGATCTGGGTTTAAAGACTTCTGGTTGGAACACAAAGCGCCGGCGCCTCTACCAACCAACTACCCTGCGTGGATATGAAGAATTAAAAACGGCATTAGATATTAATGAAAGATATATTACTTTAATACTCAATGGTACTTTAATTAATCAGTCTTGTTCAATATTTTATACTAAACGCTTTCATAAGTTGTTCAATAAAAAATTTAGCTGTTATGGAAATATTAAATGTGTATAATTATATTTGTTTAATTTTGCGTATACTATGCGCATACGTATACATTAATAACATGATATGTTCTTTGAAGTTCTTTCATATACTTTCGGCACTTACATTGGTGACTGAAAATTAACAATTTTTTCAATGTAAGTGCAATTGACGACTCATTGCGGATACAAGAAATGAAGAGTTTTAGTGAAGTTTTTGTGGTATTTCAACGTGATTGTGCCAAAGATTCGGGGTTATTTTGTTATGTATGTACGTATTCGACGGACCTGTCATAGTTAGTCCGTAAACTCGTTTCACTTTTTATTATTAGGAAAAAATAAATGCACACCGTCATATTTTTATAAAGTGCTTATCAACGAATGGGTATTGAGGTATGTCTCAATAAAATACTTTTAACAATTTCCAATACCGAACGCAATGATTGAAGTCAATCCTCTTCCATTACTTATTTTATTTCCTACAATATATTATAAAACAATTACATGCGTCTCTTAAAATATTGTAACTACTACTCAATAAAGTACACACGCATTCTCGTACACACATCACGAATGCGTCAGCTCTCTTAATTAAACATACAGCGAATTGATTTTGATTACAATACCCAAGGTATTCCGCCGTACGCAATATTGCCAAAACATGACAATTACTTCTAGCGCTGGAGCGACTAATGTAATCAATTCCAACGGCTTCAACTTACGTACATCCCTAAACTGGTGTTGCTCGTGCTATATACATCGTATAGCACGATATCGTACCCTATCTACATACTCCTAGGAGCTCCATATATTTTGTTATTAATACGAGACATAAATAAGAATACGTTCCCATTTATTCTTACGAATTGCACTCATGATTAAATTGTGGTTTATCAAAATTCTAGTAAATTAAAACTCTAGCGAAACGGCCGCTAAATTGAAATTTATTAATAATAAAGCTAAGTAAGTAATACGCAATTTGTATCTAAAATATAATAAATATTATGAGGCTTCGGCGCCGAGAACGTTTATTAATAGCCAATTTGTTAGTCGATGATTATTTTCATTTTGCTTTTCAATTGTGAAGATAAGATCAAATTATAATAATACTTATAAGTAGCCCGAGGCCTGTCTCTTCTGCCTGTCGTTAACTCTAATCTTCTTTCAGTTATTCTTCTCCATATTTAAATTGTAAACACCCCATGTCATCCAGCTAATTACAATAGAGGTTGCATATCTTACAATGTTCTTTAAAGCGCTTAGTTAAGTCATTATTATTATTTTTTAAACAAATTCCTTAAAATTAGTATGAATATTCTAAGAATCAAATCTAGTGAAGCACGCGCTAAGTTGATTCTGAAAGATTACAAAATTGGTGAATCGGATTGATTTCAAAACTATTTTTTTAATAAACACCTAACTATAAAACGTTATCTTTCACTAAACTTCGAGAATAATGAAGTATTTTAGTACAAAGTTGTCGGTGTTCTTACTAGTAAAGACGACACTATTACTTTTTGTAAGTAATGTATAACTGTAATGCAGTTGAACCTCGATAAGTTAAAGTCCAAGGGAAACACAAAATATTTTAAGTTATAGAGGTTTTAAGTTATCAAAGGTCTATGTCAGGGATAGGTTAATATAAAGGTAGGTATGTACATATGTATGTATGTACCCTTGTTCCACCCTTTATCAGCGTGTGTGAGCGTTGTTAGTTTTCTTTTTGAACTCTTTTTAAGCCAGTTTTATCACACAGTAAGTAAAGCGGTGTTTCCAGGACAATGATCAAAACTTATGATCCAAGGCTTACTTATGTCTTAAGGCTAACCGCCGCAAAGCTTTAAAGAATTTCGAAGAAGCAAACAATAGGTGACATATGTATTGTTTACGTTAACAATTTAACTAGTGAACACGTGCAAGCAATAAATACCGAAACCTTTCGTTTTGCACACTCTTTCAAAATGACTCATTGACAAACAATTTTATGTTATAGAGGTTGTTGAAACATTTTTTTAAGTTACTGAGGGCCAATACATAGATTACTTATTTAAGTTATAGAGGTTGCGTATTTTAAGTTATAGAGGTTTTGGGCTCTGATGGGAAGGGAACATATTATTTTTTGAAGTTATAGAGGTTTTTAAGTTACCGAGGTTTGAGTTATAGAGATTCAACTGTATAGCCGTAATACAATCTATTTACTTAAAATAAAAAACAGAAAAAATAGTTATCGTTATTTAAATGTACCTACCCAAATAATTAAGATCTTGTTTCAAAATCAAAATAAAAATTGTATTGAAATTTTAGGGCTAAAAAAACAAATTTCGACAGTTATCCATCTGGTAGCTCTGTATTCGACAACACGTAGTCGTTCCGATATAATCCGGCTATCTTGTAAACACATTTGTTTGATGGGCGTCGATCATGATTCGAAACATTATTATTTTATGTAAAAAGTAATTAATTAAAGTTGTTTTTTGCTTCTGCTTGATTAGTATAATCAGTAATGAATATCTCTATATTCAGAAAGTACTGTATAAAACATATACTCTATAGAATCTTCACAGGACTATAAGTTTCGAATGCTTATACTTTTGTATACTAATTGGCTCGTGCAAGTTTTATGTACTTACATTGATTCTTAGTATTAATAATTTTGTGATTAGCTAAGAAAATACAAGACAATAATTCGTTTGAAAAAATAATTCATGAATTTTCCAATATGAAATATTTGTGAGCTATATTAGAAGAGCACGGATGCCCTGGATAATAACTGCGTTCGGCTGCGTCTTCTGTATTTACTAAATTTAAGATGTAAAAACAAAGAAACAACGAGAAGGTTTTGGCACCATCTGTTGCTAAATGTGTAATATTTATGAAATATACAAATAATCTACATTATATATAATACTGGAAAAACCCAAAAATGATTAATCAAGTTTTTTAAATATTTTCCAACGAACAAGGTCTCATCTCTACTAAATTAGTAAAGATGAGTATTAGAGAAATCAAATTTCGGTTGAAGTAGTAACACTATATTGAAATGATAATTTTGATTATTAAATCAATAAAAAAATAATTGGTATTAATAGTAATAGTAACAAAGTTGGTGTATCGAGTTGCGACGAGAACGCTGGGGTTCACGAGGCGGGAGGCGGGGAAGCGCCGACGCGCGACACACTCACACATCAATACAAATGCTTATAGCTGAGCACCACATCGCAAAAATGCCGCGACAGTTTTACGGGGAGGACCTGCGACATCGTCACGGTACAAGAGGACGTGTCGTGGACGTCCGCGATAATATCGTCACGATCAAAATTACAACCGCGCCCAATCTCGATTTTCATGTCAACATAGTACAGTTATTATTACGAGAACTAAGTTGAGTTAGTGATTTATTTGTTAATTTTTTTAAATTCTGTCGTTTTGTTATCTTTTCTTGAGAAAGTTTTCGGCCATGACATAAAACGGTGGCCGGCCATGAATTATAATGACGTCACTCCGATAAGCCAAGGGTGGATGCGCAACGTTGTCACTGTAATGATATTGCCAAATATTTCTTGCAGTGCAGTATTGACACGCCCAATCTCAAATCTCAAATACATATTTAATTTTAAATATTTAATATAAAATACACATATAGATATTTCTAGTACATAATTTTAGAAATAGTTTTATTTATTTATTTCATTTAGTTCCGAACAAATGGTCCCCCTGGCGCCGTTTCAGTGGCACGTAGTCTTGCTGCATGGTACTAAATCATTCATGAAAAAGTATTTTCCGGATTCACATCGACTAGAAACTGTGAAACTAGCATCAGATATCGTTATATTTTGCGATATGCCATCGTAATTAACATATTACTTTTTTCCTTTTTTTATCCAAAACTAAAATAATATGAAAAATGCATTAATGATATGACTTCAGATTGCTGTTGGTATATTGCAGAAAGATCATAAAAGACTATCAAAGAAAAAGAGTAGAGGAAGTATCTACTCATCCCTCCTACAGCCTTTTATTATTATTTATTTTATTTATAAATGAATATAAAATTTTCGGTCCATTTTTCCGCCGTGCATTAGTGTTAAAATCCTGAATTATTTTTTTATCTCATATGAATAAGGTCTGTCTTTAAATAGTGATGAAAAAAAACTATTTGATGATCGTGTATGGATTTCTTATTCCGTTTCACATTCGCGTTCGAATACTATCCTTGTTATATATCCCCACTTGCAGGTTGTTGAGTGTCAGAGTAAGTATTACTATAAAATTTTAAAGCCGCAGCAATATCACATACTCAAACTCCCCTAAAGCAAATCATGTTTGCATTTTCAATAGCAGTGAAAATCATTGTTATTAAACACTTAAGTAATAATCACACACAATCTTAGTTTCAAAAACGTCAATATCGTAAAGTAACTTTATAACATAATACCTTAACTTCTAAAGCCACTCGTCCGATCATTAAATGCGCGTGGACGTACAGACGTGCGGCTGACTATGTAGCTAACACTGACTGCCGACGCCCGCCACGTACGATCGGCACCATTATTGGTGGTGCCGGTACGATCCTTGGATGACGGGATGGGCCGGTTTGAGCGCGCGCGTCATCTTATTAAGCGCCTAAGGCTTGTACTTCGTACATATACACGTTTACATTTAGAGCTAAATAACTTGCTTGAAAGAAAGTAAGTTCACTTGCGTGATCTTACTTTTTCAGATATCGGTATTTCAATGACTAATAAAAAATACATTATGAATATTTGCGAAAAGACTCATGATCGATTCCATACGATATGAAGCTTTTCATTGTTATTGAGGAAAGTTTTCTTCAAATCCCATGATTTCTGAGAACATTTTATAACGAACTTGATAGCTCGAGCGTGCTTGTCCTGCCATTTCCGTTTTTTTTCTTTTGCTGACCACTCGAATATATAGTATAAATATAAACAATTTTGGTTTATATATTATAAAAAATATTAATAACTCGATTACAGAGTCATTTATGAATGTTTTACTATTGTGGAGGTTTTATGATAATTTTTGCTGCACTAAATATAGATTTTGATAACAACTATTTTTTACTATACGTACCTACGTTTTTGCTTACGACATCGTGTGGATTGAAATATGTTTCTTAATGATCATTAATTCTATTCCAATTTATAGCTATCAATCTCAGTCTCATCTTATTTCAAATTCTGGCTCCAATTATGATTTCACAAAAAGTAACTTCCGGTTCCATTCTCGGTAACGAATTCCATTCCATACCGTCTTCAGGGATACAAGTGGCTCTTTTACTTTTGAATCTCGATCCCGATTCCGATGACGATCGCAGCTCTGATCCCGTTCCGATTCTTGCTTTTGTATTGTAAAGTTTTTTTTTTTGGTGACAGATATGTACAACCACTCTGCATCTAATAGCGGGAACTGTACTAAATTTGACATCAGTCAATACAGTACTAGTTGCGTAAAAGAAGCAAACGAACACCTACTTTTATTAATTACGCAATTGTGTTGTTCACAAGTAATTTTAATTTGATGGAGCTTATAGTTTTTGCATAAAAAAAAACTAATGAACAATCTTTCGCTTTAACAATATACTAATGTAACCTATATTACAGCCAGAGGTAATACCATTTTGAATACACAATTCGATATTTATAGATGTATAAGTTTTGTGTAAGAGAAGAATAACAAAATCAAACCAACAAGTGGAAAACCTTTTATCCTTTTATTTATCCTTTTATATTCTTTACACTAAATACTAGTCGCGGGAATTGACGTGGCGTACCAGAGATAGAGACAAAAGATGTCAAAAACATACGGTACGTATGAAATCAACATCTGTCTCCATTTCCCGTGTGCCATAATGATTCTCGCTATCTGCAGATTGGCACAAAAGGCCATTGTCTACGAGTATGTCTGACGACGTGAGTATTTGCGTGATAATACATGGGTCCACTTCAAACTTGAATATTTAAGAATAAAGTGAAATAATACTTTACGTTGGGAGAGCAATTAAGTTGGCTTTTATTTTCTTTTAAATATATTAGGTGTTATTAAATATAGAAATAAATGAAATCGAATGTTTTATTATATGTTTATAGTGGCCTTTATTATTTTGTTTGAGAAAGCCTCACTATGGCTTACTAATTTAACACTTATAACAAAACGCAGTGCATGAGTTCCAGGTGAGAAGTAGGTTTATGGTCACATGTGCCCAATTATTTGGTTGAAACTACTTATCCTTGGGATTAATGTAAGCTCCTATAAAAATGCAAACAAAGGTATCTTTTCTATTACGTTAATGTATAAAAATAAAAAATTAAATTTTTCACACTCATAAGCTAGGAACATGCTACATCGGAGAATAAACCAAGTCCAAGTGCTTGAATATCCTAAACCTAGTCAAAAGCTGGGCCAATAACTTATAGGCATATCGCTCGATCGGGAATCGATCCAAAGGTTTTATCGGACCGTCTGGAGATACCATCTCACCCTAACAGCCCTGAGCGACTATATATAAATAATTAATTAGTAACTTACATCTTGTTTAATTAGAACTCAATCTGTCTTGTACCAAACAGGCGCTGTTAATACGGTAACGACAATATAGATAGTAATAGTAATAGATAGGTCTGTACAAACTTAAACCATAAATAATGCAAAGGCTATTAATATTCAATAGTTGCTAAAGCTCGAGCGTCTTTCAAAGGGCCCCTACTAAGTATTAAAGGGTTATTAATCCTTTTGATGTAGTTTATTCGTTTATTGATATTTGCTTGATACACGAGCTTCTTTCATGACGACTGAAAAGGGTATACCAATACGGATGATCAAAGGACACCGGAAAAATTATACGTGGATAACGGCCGGTCGAGCGTGAGCCTTCCTCGAGCGGCCGGGGCTCTGTCCTGTAGCCGTGATGATGTCAGAAATCAGGTATGTTTACACGATCCGCACGGGTTCATACGAGGTGCACTTGGAACATGTAGTTCGAGCTTTAAATAAGTATTTTTTTTTATATTGTAAAATATATCTAGTGTGAGGCCAAAGCAACGAATGCTTCATGTTACGTGGCAATAATTCATAGCTATTATTTACAGCTTACATATTTATTGGGCATGAATTATAACTATAAAAAACCAATAAAGTTTTAAATATATTTTAAATAGTTAAGTGCCTGACTCATAGAAAATATTATAAAATTGGACTTACTAAGATAATTTAATTAATTTAAAGCACAATTATTAAGTGTCACATAAGAACGTTTAAAATTTTTCTTAATAGTAATTTTTATGTGCAGAAAGCTTACACTGGTTCATTTGTTACATTGTTTTTATCTACACCGTAGATAGCGATAAAACCGTTATTGATTTCAGAGAGTTCCTAAACACAAAAAATATTCATTAATAAAAAGAAAATAAGCATTTCTATTACTGATTCTTGGATTGCACCAATTTATTATTTATATTTTTGGTTTTGCCATAAGCATATTCACAATCCAAAGCGCTCTCAGTTACAATAAATTATCGTTCTATATCAAAATTATTCAATAGTAACATAAATTATAATATTTAAGGTTATATATTAAAATAAGTCCAACGACATTTCCTCGTATAGAGAACAAGATTGTAAAATGTTAATCGAAAGCTTGTCCATTATGCCAACAGAAGAGCGACTACTGAGCCGGCCCACGTCGCCGCTTCGTTTCGACCTCCCGGCCCAGGCGGGCCCCGCGTTAATCCACAGAGCGGGCACGCACCGTATTCGATGAAGCCATTAAAACCTTCCGGCTACCGGCGACGTCCTCATGTTTCAAGGGTTTTGTTAAAGGGTTTCAGCTCGTTAACTAACCCTGCGCACGGACACGCTGGTGTGTTTCACTATCTTCACATCCTTCCCCCGCAAAGGTGAAAATGTGGTTCCACCATACGTTGGCCGTAAACAGAAGCCGCCGCTCTGGCCGGACGTGTCGTGGCCGCAAGCGACTGGCGGGCCGGGGACCACGGCCCTCGGCGATGATGAGTTACCGTTGTAGCTGATGGTTTTCTATCGTATGTGGCAGCTGATGGACCCTTATCGATAAACAGTAATTGACAATCTTTGTTTTATCGTCAAAACCACGAGGCATGGGAGGAAGTCTCTGGCTCATTTTATAACTTATTATAGCCCTAACTGTAATTACTATAATTATACATTTTAGAAGGCCTATTTTATTAGTATATTTTTTATGAAAAGTTGTTTTATTTATCATTATTTAAATATTAGATTATTCAATTTCAATAATGTATTTTATTTATAAACATATGGTTATACACGAAAACTAGATTCTGATCATGAAATTTCAGGTGGCGTTGATATAATTTACAGTTGGTAATATGCTTACAATATTGTCAGGTTGTTGACTAGGTTCAGTGGTTTTTAAAATCTTTATTTTATCGAATTGTTCCTCAATTCACCGAAGAGTAGGAAAACCTGAGTATCTAGAGGTAAGGTTGCTTTAATGCGTAACTAAAAAATTACTAAACGAAATTTCATAGAGACATACATATCTGTGCTTAAATCTCTATAAATATCTCAAGCTAGTTGCAATATTTTTGAAAAATAAAACCATCATATATCCACGATACTTTTTTAAACAAAGTTTAAATAAATTTTATGAACAACATTATGTTTCACGTCATAAAAAAATATGTGGAATAAACACACAATCATCATAATATAATATCATACAAATCGGTTATGCCGTTGACAATAAATCATTGACCTTACATATAAAAAAATAATTACACTTCGAATATAGAATCTTTTATTTTTTGAAGTCGATATCTCGACGTGCACTAAAGCCTCTGACAGTTGCGTCATGTTAAGGTGTTTTTAAGGCTTTGCGCTTTCGATATATCTGACGCTATCTTTATTACACTTTCTCGCCTCAAGTCGCAATGAACCTTGGGGTTTGATTAAAATCAATTAGAGATATTGACATATAAAACACCCGTAGCGTATGCCTTTAAGGAGTTCCGATTGCTTCAGCACAATGTCATCGCGGTGACTCCAATATTCCGATACTCTAAGAGATTTCCCGAGTGTCGTTTATGTGCTCATAAGAATTAAATACTTTTTTTTTGTTACGAATCGTATAATCCGGCCTTGATAATCCTTGTATGACCTATATAAAAACAAAACCATAGACGTCGTACGCAAATGTTTAGGCAAATTGAAAGTTTGATTGTTGTTTAATGGATTCCTTAATCTAAACTTGATTATATTTATACGGAATCATTGTTCTAATGTATGTCCCTCTTGTTAAAAAAAAAAAACAATAATAATCGGAATGAGTTTACGCGATAAAGTTATTACTGAACTATAAAAAAAGAGGATTCTGATGTATTGAGAAACTGAATTTTCGAAGTCGGTTAAAATTTCGGCGTCAAATAGTTTTTATATGTTGCATTTTCTGTAAATGATTATAGATGTAAATTAATTTTGGAAAAAAAATAGACTTCGAGTCACCGGCCCGTGTCGAAGAAGCATTATAGATACCGCCATTAACTTGTTCGAGTTTGTACTGAATACTTGGTTGTGATAATTATCGGTCAATCCAATTATTTGGAAAAGTACGAAAGCATCAACATTATTTTTATTTATTATTTGTCCTATATAGTTTAGGGTTCTTTTGTCTTAGCAAAAAAAAAAAGATACTTTTATAGAATCGCTTTACTGTCCGTCTTCTTTTCACCATGTCAAAGTCCTATTAAATGGTTTGGAATATCGATTTGAGATTTAATATCAGAGTAACATCTATAGGGTCATAATATATCTGTAAAGATTTCAAGTCTCTAGCTTAAGGCAATAGAAGTACCTATATCCAAAGTAGTAGACGACGCCTTATCACTAGATTGTAAACTTACTGGGTTGTATTAGCTTCCTGTAGAAGGGCTGCACAAATGGCTATATAGACCTAGGAATTCTAAATTTAACCCCAAATCAACGACTCAACTGTCCAAAGCATAACAGTGTCTGATTGTAGTTTTATAAACCATTACAAAAGCTGTTAATAGGTTTATTTATGGCTTATATAACTGTTCAATAGCTTTTGATCCAGTTCTTTTGATTCTGTAAATGAGCCTAAATATGTTTTGAAGCTAGGTGACAGTTTTCATAAAGGGTTTAATAACCAAAAAAATTAAAGTATTGTAACTTGTAATATTCTAACATTTTGTATAATATAAGCGAAATACCACTAACTGACTGACTCACCACGAGATGTCAGAAACTATAGGTTCGAAATGTGCCAAACTTGAAATTTGGCACAGGTAATTCCTATCCAAAAAAACATTTTGATTATTTTATGTTTGGGTGGGCGGAGCCGTCGGCAAAAGTTAGTTAAATATACATTCACATCAAACATTTTTCATGCTGTCAAAATTACTTTTTATGTTATAGCATTTAAAGGACCAAATAAAAATGCGAGCTACCAGAGAATAAATGATCACTGCCGCCAATAGACATGCGCAAGCGCATAGTACTCACTAGTGCGTTGCCGACCTTTTAGGTAGGAATGGAATATCTGACGAAAGGAGAAGTGGTTGATACCATTATGGCAGAAATATTTCACATAAAAATATGGTATACAAATTTTTAATTTTTTAATTGTGACTTAATTTATTAAAATTTAATGTCCCTTTTTTGTATTTTATTAAATACACTTTTATGTATATTTAAATAAATAACTACGAAATATCATGAAAATGAGGGATAAGAAATCAGTTTTTTTTTCATAATATATCGGTTCATTATGATGAAATATTTTCCCTTTGCTATTCAGCACTGTTACTTATTTAATTCCCTTCTAATGCCCTTTTCTATAAAGCAATAATACAAAGGTATATTTGCGTACATTACTGGGTTAACGGCGCAAATGATTTTTGCTATCCTAATCACTGTTCATAAATGTAGAGAAAGAGCATACACACACAGGTTTTAAGGATTATTAAATATTGATAGTAAACCATTTCTTTATTGATTGATAGTTAATGTGATTTGATTCGATTTAATTAAAAATTTTATCTAGCCTGTTACCCCAATAAGCGTATTTATATATCATTATTGTGTCGATTATTCAGTCATATAGTTTACGTAAGAAATTTACAATTAGTGCTATTACTTTTATTAAGAAAGAAAACGGTTTTTTTAGGCAGTTTTGCAGAGGTAATTCGAAGCCCCAGAAAACTATGTGGGTTCTAAAAAGCCACAGCCGCTAATTGATTTCATCATCTCTTGCCAGATTTTAAAATGAATCCACGCTTCTTATTCAGAACAATGGAGACAGTAACATTTTATATTTCCAAGTTCCTTATATTTCCGGGCAAAGTTGGAAACGACGTGGAAATGCCCAGAAAAAGTTGTACATTTGATGAAGCCACGAAACTTGTGCAGCGAAATAATCTTGAGTACGAACTTTAATATTGTGCGGGGGGTTCTGTAGCGTGAGGAAAACGAAATGTAAGGCTTTTGTTGAAACATTTTTTTATGGACGAAAACAAAACTAATCGGAACTGTTTAATAGAATCCTACATGGTTTCGTTATTGGACTTGAGAAATACCAGGCTAATGGTAAATTAACTTTTTAATTTTGGGAGTTTATTTCGTATTTCTTCCTGTTAAATAATAAAAATGTATTATTCCTGGAGAAAAACCTTCAACAATGCGATTGTAAGATCATAACAATTATTTTCTTACATTCTATTTATTGTAAGATAGAATTCAATATATGGGGTCCGGGTTAAAGAATTTTCATATTTTATAAACAAATTCAAGACAATCTTTCATCGTATCTTATCCTTACATTTAATTATAATATGTACATGGTATTTCGTTCAATAACTTGTTGCCATTTTGTACATAATTGCATGATTCCATTCCAATAGAAATTTTGGGACTTCTCATCAAAAAACTGCGACAAGTAATTTTGACAGTCTTCCCTTGATGTTAATCTAAAACTACCTAAAGAATTCAAAAGAGGCCGAAACAGGTAAAAATCGGAAGGTCTACGTCAGGGCTATATGAAAGATGCATTAACACTTTCTGACCAAACTCTTCTAATATTTGCTGATTGTTAAAGATGTGTGTGGTCAATACTGTATTGTGGTCAATACCCAGCTTTTAAGCTATGTTGTAAGAACTAATATGCTACTCGTGCTATACTTTTTCCAAAATAGCATCGACTTTAACCGTAACAGGTCAACCAGAACAAGGTTCATTTTTGACATCAAAATTATTGGACTGAAAACGCTTGAATTAATTTTGTGCTACTCTTATCGAAACTGCATTAGGTCCATAAAGTTTTTTCGCGGTTTGTGTTGTATTTTTCTCTTTTTTATAATAAAATTTTAAAATGTTTCGAATTTCTACTTAATTGATTCACTGATTTTGGTGGACCGAAAACAATAGAAAAATGGCAGGACCCGTTTTACTTTTCATTTTTCTTTTTCTAAAATGTCATCTATTTGATGTATCAAAACTAGCCAGATACAAACAGCACAAGTAACGAGATTTTACTGAAAATTTTTACTTATAAAATGCAAAATACTCCGACCTTGAATATTTTATTTGTGTATCACAAATAGGCGCATGGATGAATAAAATATAATTTAACATATATGTTGTATTTTTGAAAAAGAAACCCTAAAAATCTTCTGGGTAAGGTGAGTTATTCAAATGAGTTTCGTATTGTTACCGCGCAGTTTAATGCCCGCTCCAACTTTTTCAGGATACTGAGGGAAATTCTAAAGAGTTGTTAAATTCTAATCGTTCAATGCGGCTACTGGGGGAAGAATTCATTGTGAATTTAAGATTCATTATTTTCTGCCCACGTCTCTGAGCTTTTTTTTTGACGAAACGATTAATTTTTTTTCAACAATTACCGTCTAGGTTTAACACTAGACTTTTTATTTTGAGGCATCTATGCGACCGACCGCCGCCGCAGTTTCGTACGAGTAGCTAGATGAGCGCCTACATCCATTGACACGATTTGCACTGTTAGTTCGGCGTTTCACTTCTTTTAAATTTACATCTGCGTTATTCATAACAAATTATACATTTGTTCTGTATTCATCATTAATTATTTTAATAACTGTTAAGAAATGCACTCCTTATACGACATAATGACGTTTGTTTCTGTGTGTAATTTTATTATGGAAAGATAGGACGCAAAGTTCTTTCTATCCTATAAAATAAAATAAGTAATATAAGAATAAAAATCTTGAGTATTTCGCTCATCAAGTGTAATAACGGCTCAACTCAAAAAAGCAATCCACGAAAAAATGGCTAATAAAGTTTGCATTTGGCTAGTCTAGGTAGATTAATTTTATTTTTAAACCTTAATGTTTACCGAATTATATAGCATTTTTTGGCCCTTTAAATGCCATAAAGCCTTGGGAAATAATGTGTTCTCCTTAAATTTTTTGGTGACAAAATCAATTTGTCAGGTTTTCTTTTTCTCTAAATTCATTATCATTTAGAATTGTGCCACTACTACACATTGTTTATTATTGTAAACTGAAATGTTCTTAGAAACGTAATTAAATAAAACCACATTCGTATTGAGAATTTTTCATTAAATAACAAATTAATTATGTGGTTAGTAATGGAAGTTTACCTGTTCCCAACTTTTAAGTTTTTAAGAACGAAAAACTATCTTTTGCCAGAAAAGATATTTTAATAAATATTGTAATATAAAAAGTAAGGACAAACTATCTTATTTTTTGTATTTTAAATTATTAAACGATTTGTGGCAGTGTGATATCACATCACTTTGAACCAATGATTGTAAGTCATCATACTTTAAAAATAATCATGCCTAAAAATGATGCTACGAGACCTACAAAAAATTATAAACAACAGCTATTAGATTAGATAGAATTTTTTGCATTAATTAAATTCCTAAATATAGGTGTATAATGACATAACACTTTTTTTTAATGAATACTGTTGGAGATCGCCTTCTTCTTGTTCAGGCCTTCGATAGAAACTATGAGCGATAGAAAGGCTCTCCAACCGACAATGCGCTGGAAGGATACTTCGGCCCATCTGGCCGCTACGTTTCCAAGAAGATAACTCGGCCGTTCTGCCGACTTGAAGGCGAAAAAATGAAAAACTTATTTTTAACACATGTCTGCTGCCGATCTGGCTGACTAGGAGTGAACTTAGGAGGCGCAGGCCACGACTATTCAACTAATACAAAACGATCCAATTTACACGACGATCCATCAACCAGCGCTTGATGAACCTGCTCGCGCTTATCACTATTTAGCGGCGAGTGCGACTAGCGCGTGGCAAATGCGCAACAGGAAACGGGCGGGGCGGAACGACAGCAGTTTTTAATTTTATTTACAAGCTTACATTGATTACATCTTATAATATAGGTACATTTAACAATACTTATAATCTAGAACGTTGATCGCTGACATTAATAAACTAAAATATCGATCGCCGACAAATACCATACAATACAGTAGTTTAAAAATTGTAAATTAATTAGACTAATTCTTGAAAAATTCCAGATGACATATATGTTCAAGAGACAACCTTGGCCTTCATCGTTTAAAGTCTTTTAATTTCACTTTAGAGTGGTTTCTATTAGTTTATATGGAAGCTGATAAGCGACATTTTGTATCGATTCAGTTCAATATAATCACAAGAATAATGCATTCCTAAGATAGACGGTGTGACGGACCGGGCGCACACGTATGAAACGCTTAACGGCCCGTTTTTGAGTTTGCTGATCGGCTGAATGTTCGCAGGAGCAGTGCCTCGCCAACTTAGGTCGTCGAAATAATACCTTTGATCACTAGATGTTTATAGAGGTGCACAGTTTCACCTCCGATATGCCAACATGTATGCTATGTACTGCAGTGGACTGTGTCCTAGATGCAGTACTGGGGTAGCGCAGGTTGTATGCAGAAAGTAGTTGCATTCTTGAACTGTTTTATGCAATTTCCTGATTCGTCCTTCAAAGAGCGACCGATTAGATGGGCCAATCAAACCAATCGAATCGAAGCGGCCCGGATCTGTCCTCGATCGGAAGCCGTACCATCGAGAGAGCTATGCTAATTTTTTGATATCGATTCCGGGCCGTATCGAAACGGGCACCACTATCTAGACCCGTTTGCGGGTTATCCACGACCTTTATGATCACAAGTGCAGAACGAAGGACTTACTGTTGCCTCATGCCCGGGCGTCTTCTCCTCGGGGATACGACCCCGACGGATCCAGGTGGTAGTGGCCTCCTGGCAGGGGTCCGTTTCATGGGGTCCCATCTCTCGTCAGCGCAGCTTTATCCTTTAAGGGGAGGCGTCTGGAGAAGTTCTCTGGGAAAGGGTCGGCTGCTCGACGACCTCTCGTACATCAGTGCAATATTCTGGAGGAATTCCTGGAGGCCCTGGTCGGTGATGTCATACATCCGGCGAGCGATGTGCTGTATGAATTCGTCTATAGTTTCGATACAGAGATCACGAGCAATCACATACCGCTCTCAGGATCATCCGTAGGGCGATGTTTTGTTGGGCTTGGATGTTCTTCCTCTGTGATGTGGAGTTGTACCATGCTGGTGCTGCGTACATGATCCGAGAACGGATGTAACCCTTATACAGGGCCACTTTGGTCTGAAACAGTAGGTGTGATCGAAGAACTGAACATAGCATGCTTCGCGCGACTCTGATCTGGTGGATGAAATTCTCCACCTCAGCGGCCATGCGCATAGAGCGATCAATCTGTACACTTAGATATCTCACTCTAGTCTGCCATTCCACTTCCTGTCCTCGGAGTCTCAGTTTCGGTGGCATGGTGCGTTATTGGCCGATCAATAAGGCGGCCGTTTTCGTTACATTCACGGCCATATGCCTTTTGTCCAGCCAGTCTGACAATAGGTCGAGGACCCTTTGAAGTTTAGTCACTGCGAGACCAGCCCGACGAAATGATACTAGATAAGCGCTGTCGTCTGCATATAGTATCAGTAGTCGTGATGCAAGAAGAACATCGGTCCTCTTCCCAGTCTTGCAATTGGCTTGCGAGAGTGGGGATATCATCCGTGAACACATCGTATAGGAACGGCGATAGGCTGCCTATCGCTGTTCCTTGTGATACCACTGCGCGATGGGTCGCAGATCCGAAGTCACATCTTAGACGGTTACGTAGAAGCTACGGCCCTCCAGAAATAATACTATTGTCCGCACGAGCGCAGGCGGGATATGGATGTTTGCTAGTTCGTGCAACAGTCCTGAGTGTCACACTCGGTCGAACGCCTTCTCGATATCGAGAAAGATTCCAACACTGCGGTGCACCCGCTAATGCTAAGCGGCCCTGTGGTGCAGAACAGGCGTCAGCTGGAGTATTGTAAAGTGTCGGCTGCGAAACCCAAACTGCTCCTGTCTAAGTGTCAGGTGGCCGTGCAGGCGTTCCAGTATGATGCGCTCAAATAGCTTGGCGATGTGGGACAGCAGCGTAATCGGGCGCTGACTCGACGCGAGTCCAGGGTCTTTACCTGACTTTGGGATGACAATGACATGTCCCATCTTTCAGCATTGTGGGAAATGTAACGTCCGTAGTATCCCATTGAAGAACCTGGTCATCGCTACCATAGCTGTTCTAGGCAGCTACTCAATGGCTACAGTGGGAGTTCCATCGGGCCCCGAGGTCATCCGCTTGGGCAAACGGAGGATCGGCTTACCTGTCTCAGCCGTGGACACATAGTAGTCCCCTGGTAACGGTGGCGACGGGGCCGACAAGAATTCCCGTACGCAGCGTTCTACTTCTTCTTGGTGCAATGTGGCTTCATGTGAATCTGATGCCGGGTGTGGGGTGAACTGCTCCTCTAAATGCTCTGCTAGGATCTCCGCCCGATTCTTTGTAACGGTGTAACGGCGTATCCCCGTTTTGTCAAACAATGGACAAACCGAAGCTGGGGCTTTCGTTAAACAACGGCATAGCTGATGGAGGGACTTCCAGTCCTCGCAGCCTATTCGATCGTCTCTTTCCAGGCGGTGCCTCTGAAAGTCCACATCTCCTGTCTTAGCTTTTGGGTGATATGATTTAAATCACGCTTGACACATGGACAGCGCGTCCCAGCTCGGCCTAGCCTAGTTACGTTTGTGCTGGAGCGCGTGCTACAGGTATGATGCGAAATCTAATCGTTAACTACTTGGAGCCGGAAGATGTGTAGTCGCCGTGCTGTACGCGGTCTGAACTTTCTAAATGAGGTGTAGCGTGGCCAGGTCAATTTCTTCCGAGCTGGAGATGTTACCAATGTCGAGCTCGTCTAGTGCACGTTGGTACGCGTTCCAATTGGTGCGGTATATTTCTGGGCGGGCGGGAGTCAGATGGGTGGTAGTGCCCAGCGTGATTACTATCGGGAGGTGTTGTGTGTCCATGTCATATACAACTTCAAGGTGAATCGGGAATGGGAGTCAGTGGCAGAGCACGATATCCAACACATCGGCTCCGAAGCGGGGGTCCGTCGCATCAGGCCCCCGAATGACTACCGTCAATAGTCGGCGCCCCTACCTTCGTGAGGACCGCCGATCTATGTCACGTGATCCGCCCTTTGAAGGCTTTCAATGGTACTAAGCTGTATACGTGTTTAATGCATTTTAGACGTAAAACTCATATGCATTCAAATGTTCATTTATAATCCTCCTATCAATATATTAAAAATGGACATTTCACTATAAATTGTACCAAAAAGCTATGTTTTCCTATATACGAATCACACGTTCGTAATTCGTCCATAGTTCTATACGAACTATATGGTCTAAAAATAAGATAGAAAATATGTTCACACTGAAGTTGTATAACATAAACTTAAATACCGCCTGTGGCTCCGCTTATATTACACATACGTTTTTCCAAAATGTTCTAATATCAGATATTTTATTGTCATAACCGGTGACAATTAAATGTACTTTCACTAAGCGCAGAAGCAGTGGGTGATGAAATACGTGTCTAACTTTTTCTTAACAAAAAGTGTGTTGAAATCGATTTTGCAATTAATGCAGTGATTAATTTTGATATAAAATTTTGTTTCATTTTCAAATTGAAATTTATTGAACGATTCAGAGTTTTGTTTATAGTCAAATAAACGAGTTCTTTTTGAATTAGGAGCGCAATAGTCACTTAATCATGTCACGGATTACAAAATCTGGAATATTGGATACGAAAGTACATTCGATGGATTTCAATAATCTAATTGATTTCGTCATATGAAATATGTTTTCCTGGCACGAGCCAGACCGTAAACATTGGAAAGGCATTATGTGTATGTAGTGTTTGCAATATTGTTGTGAATGTGACTATCGATGGAGCCGATAACCTTTTATGTCCTTCGTTCTGAATAAATTACAATTTGATTTAAAAGCCAATCAAGAAAAACCGTGCCGTTAATTTACAACAGAAGAAAGAGTTTTAGCGCCACCGAATATGAACTTTTTCACATTTTTTTTCTCATATTTGATCGGACTATAGGTTGGCGCTATTTTCAGACCTTTTCTATGAAAAATACACGGAGAAGCGCATCTACATATTATCGATTATATATTCGTGTAGAGCTATGAGTTATTTAAAGCCTACAACACATGAATTATCGTATACATTATTAACCTTACAAAAATTAATTTCGAAAAAAGGGATTATCAAAAAAAATACTTCCATAGACCTTTCTCATAAGATTTTTCATAAATTTTTCACATGTTTATATAAACAAAAGCGTTTTGATATTAAATGGCAAAACACTGGTCACGAACAATATGTATATATGGTTTCACGTTTGCCACATTGCATAGAAAATGTCCGTTCTAAGTATTTAGTCTAGAAGAACGTCCATAATATTGTTTAGTTGTAATAAATTCGTAAAACATATAATTTTTATGTACTGTTGTCTGGGATATACTACAGCTATATGCGACTGAATAAGATGTGGTCTTACACATATTTCATCATAATGGCATATTCAAATATCCAAAAGATATCCAAAAAAGATTTTTTACCATCATAAATCCTGCAAAAAATGGGTCATTAAATTCAAAAAAAATATTTTGTAGTAAACTCAACATTTTAAATAAAAAGTACATAACTTTACATACATAATTTAAACAAAAATTATAAGAAACCTGTATGATTACAACATACAGTGTAAAAGTTGAACAGTTCGTGTTCAAGATAAAAAATTATTAACGCATGCTAAGAGATATTATATATCAGGTAAGATATATAAGGTAAGGTAAGTTTATGATAACGACCATTTTATTAAGTATCAGCAATATTTATACCGGCCTAAAGTTGTTGAGGCTTGATGTGCTACCGCCTTTAAGTAATGGAATCACTTTTATTTCTTTCAACGAAACGGGGAACTCCTTCGTTTAAACAGTTAGTAAAGTGATAAGTACGGCGTAATACAATCTATGATGGATTTACAACCGTAATAGAAAAACCATGAAGGTCAGCAGCTCTCTTCATGTATAACGATTTAAACGTTTTTATAATCTCTTCGGAACTCACATATTTAAATTATAAATTAATACTACTAATGAAATACTTTCCTGCAAAATTTATTCGTCAAGAGCGGGAGATGAGTTGAGAGACCTGGTAGTCGAGACAGGAATGTTAATAAAGAACTTTTAGAAGGTCTTAGCAATATCTATATCCTTATTTAAGGTCTTGTCGTTCAACTTAAGTTCCTTAGGCCCTTAATTCTTCCAGTCTCGCTTTTCATGACATTTCAAGCCATTTTTATAACATTCTTTCCATATTTTTATTTTATTATTGACGTGTTTGGTCGTAACCGCAATTCAAACACGCTTAAATTTTTTCATTATTTTTTTTTACATATTTAGCAAAGCCCTCACTATTAGTTTTTTTCAGACTTTTCGCCATAAAGCTAATACATTCTCTTTCTACATTTATGGATTCCAACTGTTGCTCAATCCAAATGATAATGACTCATTTCTTTAAAAATTTCTTATTCTAAAGACATGATCTTATTAAGTTTCTATCGTGTGAAGTATAGCTTCTCGTTTCACATATATAGGTTCACAGCATTGAATTTTCAGAATTCTTTATATAACATTTTTCCACAAATGTTATTAGTTGGTTTTTGTTCAATATTACATAAATATTTTACACCACCAAAATTACTTTTTATCTCTTATTTAGCAGTATTTTAAAACACGCAAATTGACCGCTGTGGTCTGATTTTAAATTATTTCAGAAGGTCTTAGAAAAAAGATCTAGTACTTGTACTCCACTTCGTCTGCATATTTGTACTAGTGAACAAAAGTACCTAATCGATTCTAGAATTTTTTTCACCAATAAGAAACTCCCCTGAATAAAATATAGGTTATTAACGTTTTGCATTGACTCCATTTACATATTTGCGTTGTTACACATTCAATTTTTAAAGTTTGTAATAACGCTTATAAAAAGCTATAATATTTTCCAAAAATGTGTATAGTCTAAATTATATTTCGATATTTAACATTCGACCAGTTTCGACCAAATCCGAACCGTGATCATAATTGATATCGCAAGCAAAACTGGAGTAAAATTGAAAGTCGAGAAGGCCAAGGTCGAAATCGAGTGTAGAACTGATATCGGAACGGAGAGTAGTACCAAAATTAGCGTGGGACCGGGATTGAAGCCGAAATCTATTTAATTCAAAACTGTTTTCGGAATCCATGGAAGGGCCGTGATTAGAACCGAGAGTGACACAGATTGGTAAAGATAGGACGATTGGGATCAGACTCGAGAACGTGTCGGTCGATATAAAAGATGAAGGAATTAATTCTATATCCACGTGGGTGAAGCCATGTAGACGTATGGTAGAAAAAAGCTAGCAATGCATATTTTAATTCTCCCCTTTGAACATTCCTTAGAGGAAAATATAACTTAAATACGCTGCGTTCTTCGCTAATGTTTTTTATTTGTAAAGCTAAGCTATCCACAGATCTCCGGCCTTCGTCTCTGTTTGCGTCGGTCCGCAACGGCGGGATTTTTTTCAGATGGCGACAATAACCGGCAAACACGGCGCGCGCGGGCCGGCGCGGGCCGCGGCGTGTTTGCTTTCGCCCTCCCTGTTTTTTATCTGCAGGTGCTCACACGAATGGTTGAATGTGCAAACAGAGCGTGTTCGCGAAATATAAGTTCACGTATCGATGAAATCTAACCGAGTGAATATTGAAATACTTTTGGAGAAAGTTTTCGTGGGTTTTATACAAATCAAAAGGTTAAAGACGACTTGTGCTCAGGAGATATCATTCAATAATACTTTTTAGCAAGATAAGCCGATTAAAATTCGTAGTTTTGTGTGTCTAAAAGTGCCTAAAAATATGCATTTTTGCAATTAATGTAGTTTTATCATGATAACATTTGATCGCGATCACGATCCTGTACTCGATGTCAATTCTGGTTCCATTGTCGGGACCGGGCCCCGCCTCGCTTTCGATTCCGATAGTAGTCTCGATACGAGTTTGGATCTTCTCTTGGCCATTAATGGTAGTAATAACAATTTATAATATAAGTGACAAAAATAACGAGTTAACACCTCACACAATAGAATAGTAGTGATAGCCAATTACTATTTATACTGGACATCCAAACGGATATACACGCGCAAGCTCACGCGCTAGCACGCACACGCACACGCACGCACGCTCACACGCACACACGCACACACACACACACACACACACACACACACACACACACACACACACACACACACACACACACACACACATTATAATAAATAGCCTATAACGATGTACAAACGATTCTCCTTGTTCATGGTTCAATTTCGATACGTTCAATAGCTTCAGAGATGTTAGGGGACTCAAAAGACTATTTTCATTATATGTATATATAAATCTCATGTTGCGATGTTCATTTACTACGCTAAGCTAAACCTCGAAATTAGTCAATCGATTTCTATGAAATGTTGAACACACAACTTGAAAGATAGAGGATAGTTCATATTCTGATAGGTGGCGCAGTTGTAGAGACTAAAATATGATATTGAAATTGTAAAAAAATCTTCTTTCATTGAAATTGATATTTTTTAAATTTTTTCATTTTTTTTCCCCAATGTACATACAAATACAATATTTCATTTTCATATAGTTTCGCCATTCCATTGGCATAAAACGTCTTGATATATTGCACCAAGTCGTACCATATTAAATTTTAATTCATTACTATACTTTAAAAAAACATTATTATGTAGACTTAAACCGGTAGCGGTATCGGAATTGCAGACGGAACTGGAAGCATAATCAATAGCCAGGATCTGGACTAAAATTCAAAACAAAACTATAGTCAAAATTGAGCGTGGGATGAATGAATTTTTTACAAAACATGAAGGAATTATTTGTCCACAGCTTAGTCCAAATTGGAACTGTAACTGGGAACGAAAGTAGAATTGAAAACGGGACAGGGACTGAAACTGAGAACCTAACTAGGGTCAAAAATCAAAATTGTGATCGGGATCGGAATCCAAAGCGAAATGGGATCGAGATTCACATCGATCAATGTAAATGAACAAATTCACTATTCAATTCGCTATGGTCATTAACCAGACGGTCAATTAACCTATAATAAAGAGTATAAAAACCTCTTCCGGGCCAACTAGTGTATCTCTATAAATATATATATGTATATACAGACTAGTCAGGCGAACTATTTAGTCAATATAAAGTAATATTAGTTTTCTAAAGAATTGTTCCAAAGAAAGATTAAAATGTAATATCCCGCTCAGAAACAAACAAAGAAAATCTGTTATAACAAATATATATAACAATATAACAAATATATGAAAAATCCAAAATTAGTAGAAATCGAACGCGTGATTATGTGGTGTGGCTCCCAATGACCCGCATCGGCGCGCGCCGCAGCCGTAGGTCAGGTGCCTCCTCGGCCGTAGGTCCTCCTCACATGACTAATGGCCCGTGCGCAGCACTCCGAATGGGAATTTATCAGTAATTGCGCGTGATGTGAATGTTAGAGGGAGCTTTCATGGAGGCTCTCGGTTGATGAACCGTTAAAGAAATCGGTTGTAAGCACGCTGTACATTGACGCTCACCGAAACTATTTTAATATTAATATTTTAATAGTTATTTCATAGCCTTCTATAATTCCAATAAATCTTTATAGTACCTCATATTGCGGTATTTTAGCAACACTTATCATATTATTAAACGCTTGACTAGCCACAAGTTGTTCGCTGCATAAGTATCATAGTACATGACCTACATGACATATATTACGATTCGTGTGCGATATCTTTATGCACAATATTCTATGTGAAAGTTAATAAAAGTTTAATAATTGTAAAGATATTTTTTAGGAAATTTTATATTGTAAAAGAAAATGGAAAGGGTCCTTACATCGTATCAATGATTGTATTATGATCCTAGCTTTATTTATTTAGTATTAAGACATTTTTCATTTGTCCTTTTTATTTGCTAGAATGTTTGATTGCAGCGCCCTAATTGCGAGAGCGCCCTCCTCTTGGATGAGGCTAATGGACTAGCGCCCTTACGCGTTCCTTCATACCTGATTTCTGTATCTTCGATGTATTGCATTACCAAAGTCGGTTCTAATGTACGAGACACGAGCTTGAGTGTTGAGTTAACGTTTTAAAACAGATAGAAAAACCGCCGTATATATTAATTTAGAAATCACCTTTTTTACATGTCGTTGTAAATAGATGCATATCTTATAATTATGTTAATATGATTTTTTCATCCGTTCTTATCAAAGCATCATGATAGACAGGCAGACAGGTAGCAAAGTGATCTAAATATTCCCTCTTTTTTCTCTTGAAACCGTCCAATATCGATTCCTTAAAATATAACCACTGTAACTTGTTTTGTTTTTTATTTTAATTAAATTTTGCTCGAACAATGTAGTAAACAGTTAGAACCTACAAACAAACCAATAATTGAACATCATTGTTCATTAACACATCTATTTAAAGTACAAAATATAATTACTAAAGTCATAGATTAAAGTCATAAATTAATATAAAGTCATAGACAAACTTCTAATGGTTTTACGGACGAAAACTACTCAATTACGTAACTTGCTCTTTTTTTGGCATGAAAAAATGTCAATTATTGTGAATAAAAGTCATAGGACTATTAAAATATATTATAATTGGATTATTATTATACCCTAATCTGACTATTATATAGGCAAATACCTTACAAAAATGAAATTGTATGGCCACATGTATGACGGAGCATTACTTCAGAACGGCTCAACCAATTCGGCTGATTTGTTTTTTATCGTGTTCGTAATTGTCAGGACAAGGCTCGTGTGAAATGAAACAGTTCTTCCATTTTATTCTCTGTTAGTTTGTATGAAGTGTTTTCACAAAAACTGAACCGATCACAACGCGACATTCACTGGAAGATAAGTAGCTTACTGGGTTATATTTAGACTACCTTTTATCCCAGAAATGCTTAGGTTATAGTAATTATAATGTAAAGTCAAGCCTATTTCCCAGAAAGATAGGCAGAGACTATAGATTTCACATGGTACGATCTTTGCATATCTCTCTTGCTTCACTGACGTCCATCAATCTTTTCATGCAAGCTCGTCGGTTTCGGGTTTTTAAAAAATAGCCCTTTTTTTTAATATGCCGACAATATGGTCTGTATATGATTTTCTAGGGTGACCCTTGCTGATTCTTCCTCCACACACATACACATATTCTCTCATTAGATTTGTTTTCTTAGTCTACTTTCATTCACCCTCTTAATCACTTCACATTCACTCTCGGAATCGAGAGTAAGATAAATTGGCATTGAGAGCAGGATCGAAATGAAGAACAGGATAGTAGTCGATATTATGATTGAGAGTGTGATCAATAGATAAACAAAATGAAAAAAATAGTGCTAAATCCACGCGTGCGGAGCAACGGCAACACCTCATAGTGTGAAGCGAATACTAGCCAAGTAAACAAAAATAAAAATTCTGATACCCACATGGTTGAATGTATGTGATAGTGTATGTATATGTTCGCGATGGAAACTTTCCGTTTCGAAATGAAACGTTCCCTTACGTAAACACGACGTGAACATATTCACTATCTTATTTTCAGTCCTATAGTTTGTGTAGACGAGTTTCGGACTTGTAATTCGTATATAGAAAACATCGCCTTTTCGGTGCAATTTATATTGCAATGTACATAATAAGACAGTATTGTATATATAGGTTTTATTTGTAAATAAAGATATGGGTTTGTATGATTTTTACTACTGAAATGCATCAAACACGTATGCAACGGTAATCCTTCAAATTTGGTCACCACGTGACATAAATATCGACAGCCTTCACGCATTTTAGTATACGGTAAACCTTCAAATTGCTGACCACGTGACATAGATATCGACAGCCTTCACCACGTAGGGCCGCCGACTGCTGATGGTAGGTTCAGGGGCGCCGGATAGCGGTGCCCGTTAGGGTACGGTCCGTAATCAATGTCAAAAAATAGCATAGCTGTCCCAACGGTACGGCTTCTGATGGCTTCTGATCGAGGACAGATTTTGAGAACCGGGCCGCTTCAAGATACGGTGGCAGATATTGATAGCCGTCGGACGTGTGGCTCCGACCCTCCAGATAACTTCCGCTCCCGCGAGTGCGATCGACTTCGCGAATACCTCCGACAACTAGTAATGCCATTGAGGTTGCGCCCGACGCCCACGGTGATTTGCATCTACCCTCAAAATTCCCCCGGATATACATAGCACCAAAGCCGATGTCGCTGCATCTTCAATTATTAAAATGCAGGCAAAACGACACTGGGCCTTACGAAACGCAGTGGTACGGCTGCCGTCCGAGCTCGACGGACGCTGAATGCGGCCGACACTGTGCGCGTACTATGCTGCGGACTGCGAGGTGCCTACCCGGACATCGTGGGAACGATTTTAGATCGCAAACCTACGTTTCGGGATGCTCCTCGCTAACTGGACTGACTACTCTGATGAAGGCTTAGAGCCCTAAGAAGCCGGATTCACTAGTCGTGAACGTGGACACCAAACACCATGAAGGACGCCGCGACGGAGCGAGAGGTATGAAGGCAGCGGATTTCTGACACGTGCTGCTTAGACTGCTGCCGTTGGATGCATGGATAGCCTGATTAGCGGTCGGCGGCGTGCTTGGTTAGATCTGCGTGGAGCGGATCACTGATGCATGCTACCTTGACTGTGGTCGGCGGTCCATTGACGTCCGACGGGGGGCGGTCGGCGGCGTGCGCGGCTTGAACCGTATGGAGCGGACCGCTGAGCGTGATGTTAGCCGTAGCTAGGCGGCAGTCGACGTGCCCAGCCGGGACAGCTCCCGTCTTCCCCGCCCTCGTCGATTACCACTCTTCATGCCGGGTGTCCCCCTCCACCTGCCGGTATGCGCATGCACAACGGTGTGCGCGCGCTGATATGTGGTTCGGTGGCTGCACCTGCGACGAAAACCATCACGAAACGACTCACAAATATAAATGAACCCCAAACAGGAAGAACAAATTGAACGAAGTCAAGTTAGAGAGTAAAGACGTCTGGATCGTCATCGTGTCATCGAGACAGCTACATACAGATATCCGGACTCCTGTCACACGGATCGCCGATTGACCGACACACACTCATCTGTGCACAACAGGTCGACTGTACTTTCCTCTCCGCTGATTGACTCAACCCCGAAAGGCGCCCAACGGCGCGCGATTACATCAACCGCACATGCCTGACGGCGCCCCCAGAACATCCAATGGCAGACTGCAAGTCACCATATCCAGATCTGAGAGGGCAGTTCCCCTCCCGAGATGATGCCCGAGTTCGAGCCATAGGCTCATACCCGCACCTGCACTCGTAGCAGAGTGTGGAGGATCTACGAACGAACCTTCAATTCGGTTGGTCTAAATTCGACCCGTCTTATTGGTCGATTGTTGAAGGACGAATCCGGGAATTGCAGAAAATAGTATAAGAATGCAGCTGCATACTGCATTCTGCCTGCACTCCACTGCACTCTACTGCACTACCCCAGTAGCGCACTTAGTCTACAGTCTACTATTGTACATAGCAAACGTGTTGACATATCGGAAGTGAAACTCTGTACACCTAAGGGCGAGACGCCGCTCTTGCAAATAGTTAGCTGATGAGAAAAACCAAAAACGGACCATTAAGCATCCCATATGCATGCGCCCGGTCCGTCACAGTATATATTATAATAATATCAATAATTTAACAAGCGGAATTTCGATTTATAGTTTGTATGCAACTATTTTGACAAAGTTCAGTAATTCAAGATGCACTTAAAGGGAATCATTACTAGTAGCAAATTAATAGATTCAATGCAAAATAGACAACTGACCTAGCGAAAAATTAATAAACTTTTTCTTACTTTTCATAACAATACCATGAAGCGATTTCCCCAAAAGACCTTACCATGGTGCCGGTAATTTTAATTTATACGTGTTGTTAGACAATAATATGGTACTTTATTCTATACACAAGAGAATTTTTACTCGCTGAATATTCATCGCGAAATATCCAAACATAAGACTCAGGAAATCCTTGAAAGGCAATCGGATGGTAAATTTAATCTTTATCAATAGGTAGAAGGAACGAGATAAGTATATTTATATGATTGAGCTCTTTATACATTTAATTCCTATATAAAGAGAAACGACTCTCCTGTTGCACCACAGATAAATTATTAATAGTTCTGTACTCATGTAGTAGACCCAAATTGAAGTGTAACAAGACATAAATATTAGAAGATGCAAAATTTTTATTCAGGCTATGACATATTGTCTTTATTGTAATATTTATTGAGAAATCTTCCCATTTCCAAAAAGTATAGCCTGGGGCCCTCCACTATGGCTGAGCCCATAATTTTATCTTTAATGCTTGTTATAGGCAACCTACCATAACGTCACCAATAACATATGTAAATTACTACTACTATTGCCCAAATACCCTTAAAGTATCCAGAAATAAAATTGTAATGTAATAAAACCGAGCGATAGTGGCTGTGTAGTCAGAATTACCTTCGAATGTGAATGTATCGAATTACAATTTTAATCGCAGGCGACTCAATCGATGAGTTCTAACTTAAGTCAAATTATGTTACTCACGATCTGCCTCCGAAAGAAACGTTAGTCCACGAGTTACGAATATTTTTACCGTGTTGTATTACAGCACAGCATCTGACCGACGCTGAGTCAACTGCTAAGGGGCATGATCCTTTTGTACAGCAGCCGAGAAAATGGACCGTCACTTTTACAACTCCATCACCTGTTACGGGAATTATGTACTTCACAATAAGAGTTTCTATTATTTCAATGTCCCGTTAAAATTAATATTATCTGAACGTTATACTCGTTAAAATTCCCAAAGGGGGCGTTACGACGTTCGAGCTCGTTAGTGCGTTAATTAGCGGCGGCGGCGCCCGCCTTATCGACTTAGCGGAGACGCGTGACTGCTGTAACGAACCATTACACAAACACAAAGGGTCTGCGGACGAAGGGCACTCGCGGTTCCCTAACTAACCCTCGACGTAGAAAGTCACCTGGAGCACGCGACCGCTCCCCTGAGAGCGGCTATTTGCTTTTGTAGGGGGGCTTTCTTGAAATTCTTCGACGTCATTTATCAGTTATAAATTTTCACGTTGTGCTAGATATCTGACAGATGAAGTGTAGGTGTGATAAATTGAACGTGTGAGGCTATGAGAAAGATTTTGCATTGTAAAAAATTGTGTCACTCAAAATGAACTTGTAATTAGTATTGTACTTTATGGACATGAAAGAGACATTAAAAGGAGAGCAAATGCGGGAAATAAAGTTAATGCAGCCTTAAATGCTTGCTATTTTACAGGGTCGGAGAAAAAGTTTTTTCATATTATATATACAAATTCAAGACAATTTTTCATCGTATCTTATTTACATTTAATTATAATATGTATGCTATTTCGTTTAATAACTTGTTGCCATTTTGTAGTAGTAGTTGCATAATTTCATTCCTATAGAAATTTTGGGACTTCTGATCCAAAAACTGCGACAAGTAATTTTGACTGTCTTCCCTTGATGTTAATCTAAAACTACCGAAAGAATTCAGAAGAGGCCGAAACAGGTAAAAATCGGAAGGTGCGCGTCAGGGCTATATGAAAGATGCATTAATACTTTCTGACCAAACTCTTCAATATTTGCTGATTGTTAAAGATGTGTGTCTCTGTTATCATGATGAAAAACCGGTCGTTTTTTCTCTACTTCTTGCTTAAGTATCATCAGCTGTTAGCAGTAGAGGTCCGAATTGATGATTTTGTCTCAGATATATAAGTTCATAATGAATAATGCCATTCCAATTTTACCATACACATAACATAAACTTATTGCAAATTAGACGGGTTTCGCTATAATCTGTGCTGCCTGCTTACTTACTTTTTGGCCATGGCTTTTTTTTCACTTTCTTGCCGTAGGTAATTCATTTCTCATCACCAGTGATCAATCTTTTCAATAACAGTTCGATTTTATTACGTTTCAACACAGGATCGCAAATGAGTACATGATTAATTAGACTTCTTTCAGTCAGCTCGTGTAGGACCCAAGTACCTAGTTCTTTTTTTATGTTACTACCTTTTTACAAATGGGTCAAAACTGTTTTGTGGTCAAACTCCAGTTTTTCACCTATGCTTTACGACTAATATGCTGATTTCGTTCTACTTTTTCCAAAATGGCATCCATTCCATAACAGTTCGACCAGAACGAGGTACATCTTTGACATCAATATCATCGAATTATTGTGTCGCATTTTTTCTTTCTTGTAATGAAACTTTTTAAATGTTTCGAATTCTTACGTTAGATTCACTTATTTTGGTAAACCGAAAACCAATAGAAAAATGGTGGGACTCAATTTTTTTTAAACGTCTACTCTTTAATGGTATCAAAAGTAGCCAGATGTAAACAGCACAACTAACGAGGTCTTACTGCAACTTTTTACTTATAAACTACAAAAAAACTTTTTACCGACCTAATAAATAGTAAAAGCTTCTCAAACAAACACATTGGCTATTCATAATGAAGCCTTGTTCCTACGCTTATGTACGGTAGTGAAAGTTATATATAGAAGAGAGTAAAGGAAAGTAGTACCAATATAAGATACCGCAGTTTGTGTGAGGTGTCTTTGAAAGATAGGTGTAAGAACGGTGATGTCAATAAGTCGTGTGGTTTGAAAAAAGATGAAGTGACTAAAGTAAAAAAAAAGTATCAATGTATATAAAATGCCTAACCACTGCAACAACTGGTTTAGCCATTTGGAAAAAATGAATGCAAGTAAACTAATAAAATATGATTGTAGAGCGAATCTGTTTGAGAGAAGGATTGGCGAGTTTTCCTTAAAAAATCTTTTTGATATCAATTTGGTGCAATATTAAAAAGGGCCAATTTTTAAACACTCGATACTAATTACATGAAATTATTAATAGATATCAGTAAAGCGATTGAGATAAGCAATGATCGTAACATCTGGACGTATGTGATCTTTGCCTACTTTTATAGGAAATAGACAGGAGCTTATGAATGAGAAAGGAAAATATTAGGTTACAGAGTAATTTCTATATTGAAGAAATACAATTTTACTATGTGTATTTCCAGCAGTAAAATATTCTAGACGTTATATACTTATTGTATACACACATACCCATAAAGGCAAAGTAAATATGGACGCCATGTAGATACCTACTCCGTGTAGGTTTTATCTATGTGTCTAATAAATATGTGCTCCGCACGATCTACTGTGAATTATTTCAACTCCCCTATTTTTCGAGAATCGAGTTTTCATTACATCTTGACGTTTTAAAGTCCTAGGAAGTTAATTCGACTGTTACCTCGAGGGTGTCACTATGTCTGCATATGTATGTGTGTTTGTGTGGGTGTGTGTGTTTGTGTGTGTGTAAGTACGTAAACTTCTTATAACTTTCCAAAGGTTTGACTGATTGGAAACAAACTTTGGTATTCCAAAGAGTTCCATCAAACATAGATTTCTTGAAAATTTGAACCGATTAGCATTGATAAATTCCAAGAAATCTCATAAGAACTACAAAAAAAATATTTTTCAAATGTATTTTTTTTTAATAACTTTCAGCTCTTAACATAAAAAACCCACGTTGGTCGCTATTTGGTTAGAAAAAATTGATTGATTCGTTCGTAAGATTTTGTGACGGAAAAAAATTGAAAAAATTGATTTTTTCAACAAAAATAATTTTTTATCTGATCAATTTTCGTTTACATATTGTTTATAAGACTCGCAAAACTGCAACGACTTCTGTTAACCGCGTGAAAATTGGTTGACCTATTCAAAAGTTATAGCAAATTGAAAATTAAAAATATACAGTCCCATCAATTCGTTAAAGAAACATCATTTTAAAAACACGTTTAAAATGTTAAATTTCGAACCACTTGCTAATTTTTAGCAAAAATTTTCTGGAATGGCCAATAAGATCAACTATTTTTTCGAATGTTTGAACTCGAAAAGCTTAAAGATATGTCTTTGAGCTTTGAGACAACTTTTTGAGCTTATGGAATTTTGAACCTAAGGTATTTTTGAATTTAAAGAGTTGAAAAACACATCAATTATTATCACAGCGGGAAGTTTTAGGGATGGTCTGTAGGGTCGACCAATTTTTTTCTGGGAAATGCTTTTGGGTCTCAAATTATAAATAGTACGAATGCCTGCTTCTACAGCACAAAAATTGTATTAATATCAGTAGCATGACACCGTAATAACTTTATAAAATGTCTGTCGACTCTTGGGCAATACACGATATTTTATTTAATTTCATTACAGAAATTATACTTATTTCTCGTATAATACTTTAGATATACCTATACAGATTTGTGTTAGATTAATTTAGTGTATATCGAAATAAATACGAACCTGAGAAAAGATCAAAGAATGCAATCAGTTTTTTATTTATCTTTTATATGTTTTATTTTATTTGAAGGTAGTGTTATTGCTCCATTTAACGTCATTACATTCTTTTGTTTTAGGAAAAGCGATAAGTCACAAACCTACACCAAAATGAAAGAGTCGTAACCCAGAAAAACGGAGATATTAAATCTGTGTCTTGACGTATCGAAGTTCTCCACCGCTCCCCTTTCCGCACTCCCCATACGCCGACATTAAAATTAATCCAATCTCGTAGCAAACGCAAGAGCACGAAAGCGAACTAATCTCGTAGCGTTTCAATAATATATTACGTGGGCGCCGGCGCCCGAGAGAATCGGGTGACTTGAGTGTGTGTCCCGAGCAAAAAAGTGGGCATAAATAACTAAGGTGTAAACACCCCCTTGTGTTGGAAGCGGAGAAGTAGTATACGGACAAATCAAATCAAAGATATCTTTGTTTCGTGGGTGATGAAATTACACTTGAAATATATATGTGATTAATAAATTCGGATGGACGTACACACAGAAAATTATGGGTGAAGAAATAAAATTGAATTTTTTTTTATTTATGAATTATTTATAGAATTTGCTCACTTTTTCAATGTATACCAATAAAGCAAAAAGAGCGATGCTTGTTTAGTGAATAAGAGGCCTTCGAATCAGAAGGCAGATAGAGGGTTCGATCCTAACCATGAGCGAATTGACCAAGGAGTTTTCTACTGAAGAAAGTCTAATTACAACCTGCGCTGCGTATCATAAAGACAGGGTTAAGGCGTATCTGGCTAGCGGCCTCCAACACGTACGGAGTCAACATAAAATCTTTGAGTCCTTCGAACTGAAATAAAAAAAAAATCTGTAAGACGGTTGACCCTGCGAGCTATTCTTTGAAACTTTCTGCTATGATATGTATTAGTAGTTAAGTATTAATAATCTTCTACTCAATGAATGGAAAACAAACTTATAAAATTTTCGCTCTCTAATTCTAAGTTGATCGACATAAATGTAATGATCAAGAACGAGGTACTGGATATTGTGGACACGACCTTATTTTTTGGTCTCATTTTAAATTCTAAGTTACATTGGAATTCTCATATTACGAGATTAGCGAAAAGACTTGGTTCTGCAGATATGTAGTCAAAAGAATTCGGCGACTTACAGACGAAAGCACCGCGAGACTAGTTTATTTCAGTTTTTTTCATAGTTTTATGATCTATGGAATTTTGTTATGTGGTCATGCATTCGATATTAACACAATTTTCGTGTTGCACGAGCGAGCTATTCGCGTTGTTTATGATTTGAGACCAATGACAACTCTGGACACTCTCTTTACACTGGACATAAGAAGCATCTTGCTGTTCATAAGACCCGTCTAACTAAAGATTTTTTTAGAATTTTTCGTTAACCGTACCTCACTACTATCCTACCGATTATGATACAATTTGCGACGATAGACGCTGGTTTATAAAGAGAAAAACTGATTAGATTTTGGAAATTAACAGTGGAGTACATAAAAAAATATTCCAAGAAACAATTGTTGAAATACATATATGTATATTTTTTTAAACCATTAAATTGATTTTAATAAATTTGGTACTAATCAATTATATTTTTTAAGGAAAAAAATGATTAAAACATTTGAATGTATCGATAAAACTATTTACAAAATAAATTTACACTTTCTAAAAAAAATTTCTTCAACGATATATCTTGAACAAATAAACTGATTTTTATGCAATTTACAGCAGTCGATGCAACTGTTTAGAGAAAAAAGCTGATTAGGTTTTAGTATCGATCGGTAGAGTAGTCTAAAAGTTATTTAAGAAAAACCTTTTTCACAGAATTTTATTTTTACATTTCTCAAAATCTATCAGGCGAACTTTTTGATAATTTAAATTGAAATAATTCGAACGCGTTCGCACACAGCACGCATGCACACGTACACAAACACACACACACACACACACATACAGTAACAGACAGACAAACAGGCAGACATCACTCGGAAAATGGTCGATATAATGTGAAAATCTGGTGAAAACTCGATATTTGTGACAATTAAATTTCAAATTTTATGACAACTAAAAACCAAATAACTTTCCAATTTTAAGACGATTTTTCAATTGCCAGAAAGTTAAAAAAATATGGAAGGGTATACTTCAACAGTTGAGTGATCAAATCCTGGCATAAGAATATTGTTTCGATCGGCAATCGATCGCAAAAATTAACATTTTTCTTTAATCAAATAATGCATTGGCCGATGCTTTGATACACACGTATAATCGAATATCAATCTAAATAGACAGACAGTCAATAAAGAGGTATTTTTTATATGACAGCTGAAACATCAAAGTAAGATAAAACGGATTTTGTGTATCGCATAAGGAAAATAAGTAAATATAGCATATTATAAATAAAATCAGCATAGTATGCAGCTTACACACAACGCCATTGTCAGATTATCTAACTAAAACATTTTAAGCAGTTGCTAAAAACACATGTATTTCTTACAAGAAGGATGTGTAACAACTAGGTATGGACCAAGTCATCAACAATCCTCAGAACACGAATAAAGAAAGAACTTATTTGTGATGTAAACAAGATTCAAAATATCAGCAAGGCCAAATAAATGAAAAGAAATATTGCAATAATATAATGTAAATTATATATATTTATATATATATTTGAACGGTACGTGTCTTTTTCCTGCAGAAGACACATGCACGTGGATCGGTAGTTAGGTTGTTGACATTTGCTCATGTGTAAAGTATTTGTAAGCAAATTTGATTTATAACAATTTTGTTGAAATTACTTACCAAGCTTTATTATTCCGATTTTCCAAATTTTGAAAATATTTATTTGAAAAGTTAGAAATACAATGTCTTATTGACTTTGGAGGTTCATAAATAGTAATATTTACTACTGATAAAACTTCACTTATCCTTGCATTTAGACCTTTTCGACGACATCCTAATTATAAGGCCAATAATACACCCGGGGACTGCCGCAATTAAGCTATTGCATCGCATTTTTTATCAACTTATGCAATTATAAATATTTATGCAGTATTTTGACGTGACAACGTCTTATAAATTGGTTTGCCGGGTGACACTTCAAGAAACTGCGTTACGCTCCGCTCACGTTATGCGCTCACAATGAGAGCGAGTGAGAGGCACGCGTCCCTTCCACTCGGGCATGGTTAGCCCGCCTAAGAGCGAGAGAGACATAAAAAGTGAAAGGCACGCGTCCCTTCCACTCGAGCACAGTTAGCCCGCCTAAGAGCGAGAGAGAGAGCAGAGAGAGAGAGAGAGTGAGAGAGAGGCATACACACCGGTTCATGTCTTGCGCTTCTATTTCGCTTAGGCGCCTGCATACAAGCTTACACGTTGCCAGTTAATTGTAAAACGATTGTGTAGTGATAATGTGAAGGTAGTTATATTTGTATATAAATACGTATGTGTGTGTAAAGGTAAAAATAAAATTTTGTTAATATGAAATTCAGTGCGAGATTCTTTGTATAAATTAATGTTTTAAATATAATTCTTTGTATAAATAAATGTTTTAAATTGTTACTATTATTTCATCCTTCTTCCTACTATACGAATGAATATTCACATTAAAATGATTTTACCACTCAAAGTCGTTGTCACGTAAAACTTTCGCCCGTATACCGACTTTACAGGCAACCAATTTTTTTTTCTTTGATATTAATTCAAGTTTTTCATCACTTTCTTCATTAATAAATGCACTTTTTTTATTCATATTAAAAACACTTTATACACAAATTTTACGCGTAAAGCTATCCACCAGCAACTGCTATTCACTGTTGTACATAGGTACACCTATGTATATATATATATACCTACATGTATACTTACGGGGAACAAGCGGTGAGTGTGGAATTATAAAGATATGATAGATACCTATACACCTATATACTTTTTCACAAGCAGCTGCTTACGTATTCGTCCGATTTCGGAGCAGCTCGTCTCGATCCGTGCGAGCTTCGTACAGTCGTACCATATACATACAGGTTAAGCGAACGCTCGGCCAAAGTACATGGTAAGCGGAGTGGGGGGTGTTAGGTTTTATTTTCGTTACGGAATTTCTTGATTCGGTCGCCGCGCTCAAAGCCCGCAATAAAAGCTATGCAATAGCTTAAAAATTCTGCACTATGATGGATGTATTTATTGTGTGGCTTTTACAAAAATCAAACAATCGAATTTATAAAATTTCATGAGAAATGACGAAAATACGGCAGAATCTTAGATTATGTCATACAAATTCAGATACGAATTTTGTATATTTTGGCTATTTTTCCAATATAATGGCTTATGAAGTATTAGCGTGGGAAATACTGCAATTATTAAAATATCATTTATGTCTCTTACAGCATTTATAGGAGGCGAACGAGCACGCGGGCCGTCGGAAAGCGGATGGCCACGCCCTTTATTCACACGCGCAACCCGAAGGAGTCCCTTGTGTCCAAAAGACTCGACAGGTACATAACTTGAAATGCAGAGCTAGTTTCAAAAAAATCCTGATTAATTCTACTATTTTTCATTACTTTGACAGAATATTTACAAAAATACAATGTTTGTTAAAAAAAATTAAATGGATTTCCGAAAAATATAAACACAAATGACGATTGTACGTCTGCGTGGCGGTTATAGAAAAGAAAACAATGGCCTGGAGGGTCTCCGGCTCGTCTCCTGCTCGTATTTCCTCAAGAGATGGATAATATTAAGTATGACAATTTGAATATTAGGTAGCGTATTTCGTAACACCTTATTTTGAATTAAAAAAATAGTCTCTTTTGATTTTATTTAAGTTAAATAGACTGAAGTGCAAAACGTAAATATAATAAAACCATTTTTACATACTTGGTTAGGAAACCTCGAATATTTATAAAAATTGTAATTCCTTCGAAGTAGTAAATATATATCAATAGAATTAAAAATCAAAGTATATAATCAAAGTAGTAATATAATTAAAAATTGAAATACGGTTAAAACTAGTCTTTATTTGTCGGACTTGAGTCTTACAGACTCCTTTTGGTGACGATTTTGCGACAGCTGCGACGTGATCTACAGTGGCTAAAAGATATCTAAACCTTGTAGGCAAAAGAAAATTTACAGTTATATCAAATTGAGAAGATGATCTCAATCGTCTCACTGATTCTAGTCGTTTTCGAAACCGCTATAGAAATTGAGTTGTCATGAAATACATCGTGCGGTGCTAGCCATGTTAATTTTTTGGTGTTTAATTTTTTCGTGTTAATAATTAGCAAACCACCAGCATTTCTGATAGGTTATTACAGTGATTAGACAGATATTGCCTACTGACCAAGAAAATCCGAGTATAGCGTGTTACCTTAATTCTCTGCAACCAGCGCATGTGTAGGCGCACTCACACTACATACATGCGGCTTCTCCTTTCCTATACCTTCCACTCGAATTCGAATATAAACCGACTTAATTCTCAGGTTGCATGTACACTCCGTTCCTCTCTGAGCACCACATTAAGAACGAGGTCTATAGTGACAGACTTCTTTCTTCATGTGGTGCCCGGATTCTTGAATCCAGAAAGAGACCTGAAGTTTAAGAATCCGCACACATATACAGCTTTAAATAGGTACGGGCGCTATAATTATTGTATCTATCATCCATTTTATACGTAGTCTTTTTAAATTTTAATGTATAGTACTAGTTTTCAATTACTGATCTCTATTACTTTTCTCGAGCTGCTTAATATTAAGTAACATTCATTATTTCATTTTTTGGGCAACGTATGCATTCTCCCTATGATATCTTTTGTTTCCGTTTCTTGGTTGCGTTGTTACATGCATTCTATATATATAAAAGTTTCAGAAATATATATATGTATGTGCGTGCGTGCGTGCGTGCTTGCGTGCGTTCGTGCGTACGAGTGTGCGCGCGTGGCTGCGTCTTTGTGTGTGTAATATAATTGTGCTATACAAATCTATATACAGTATTAAAATTCGATGAGTCCATGTAACATACATTATCAAAATGTTAGAGGCCTGCGGACAAAGAAATCTATGTTTTTAAGACATTCATTGTTTAATTTCTATGATATAATATCACTTACCGAGATCTAGCTATTGAACGGTATCATAAACAACGAACTTTTGACAATAGCTAGTTTGTTTTGAGCCGTACCCGTGATTATGCATTAACTTATCAATATTTGGGGTGTGGAGTACTGATAGCGATTCTTCGTGACCTAGTAGTGGTAGAGCGACCTGAGTGGTCCACTTCGACCGAAGGTATTTCCCCGATGCGAGTAATATATACATGGTATCTATTACTCCTGTTGTCTAAATAAATCTATGACTTATGTTATCTAAATATGTCCATCACTTCTGGTCTGTGAAGAGGTTTGTCACCCCTCGTGTCTAAACAAATTTGTCATATAGATTTACTATATATGCCTAGAGAGGCTTATCACTTCTGGTGTCTAAAAGTGTTTATATCACTCCTGATATTCACTCTTTTTAAAAATGCTTTTTCCAAATGCAGCTTTTCTAAATACAATATTTTTTCTCGACATTTAGCGAAACAGTAAAATTATATTGAAGACGGTTCTAAAGATTCGTGGTTTATACACATTAACTCGTAATTATATTGTTGCAAAATTAAATACGGAAAAAAATAAACTTTGAGGTTGCTAATCTCTTAAATATAAAATTTGGTTAATTGTGGACATTTACTCTTCACATCGTCGGAATGATAATTAGTAGTTGAATAACTTTGTATAAGTATTTTTATTATTTTAAAAAACAAATAAAATTAATAATTTAATTTATTAAACACTTGTTAGACACTTTGAAAGGGAATCTGAAAAACACGTTCCTCGCAAACGAATACCAGACGCTGAAAAAGAATGCCGACCCTTTTCCCTTTGTGGGGCGAGGGGAAAATGCCATACCGACACACCCGCTCGTCCATTAGCGCGGTAACTCAAGGGTTAACACTCTTTATTTTATCATGAGACAATTGCACTAGTTGGCTTAGATTTAGGCATCAAAATACCTACATCCGTTTTTTAGTAATTTAACTAACAGAAGAAAGTATCAACTCATTGAAGTAGTAACTGTGACAAGGTAGCTCTGGGCCTATCGGATTACGCTCCTCTCCCCACGAACTCGACAAGGTCAGGAGGCCACCATTAAGATTCCGCATTATGGCCAATTATCCTAGCACAGTCACCGAGCCGTAAGAGTGTCCCGCGAGGTGATCCATCAACTTCGGGCGCGCAGACCGCGGCAGACCTTTTCCTGTGACCTTTCACAAATATAAAAGTCACTCGAATAAGATCTCACTTAGGCGCGGGGATGTGCGCGTTTTACTTAAGGTCTCTCAGATAATTTATCATTTCCGGAGAGCTGCCCCCGGGCGTTCCGCCCTTTATCTCGCATTGTTCCCTTACGTTTAAAACCCCTTCAGCGCTGCTCAGATAAAAACGCGTGCCGTGATTCCCTCGGCCGCCTCGCGAGCGCTCGGCCGCTCGTTTGTGAATATTCTATCGGCTCGAACTAGCGCTGTTGTCACGTAGACGGGTATTACACACTTATACTAGTTACCAAACTTTATCTTTCTTAAAATAAAATTGCAATGACTGCGAATGAATATGCATGTAATTTGACAATTTAACGTTAAGTTACATCTGTTATCATGCTTATTCTAAAAGTGTTTGGAATTGATTTGACTCATTACTTATTGTGTCAAGTTACATTGCTATACATCGTTTCAGATGCATGCCCGTCTTCAATCGTTGCTGGAGACTATTGTCATCAGGTCGGCGTTAACGCACCTGGTACTTCGTTTGAAGATACGGTCTGAGCACCCGACCACCGTTTCATTATTTAATCTTTCTAATGAAAATTGTCATAGTTCTCGATGTAGGTTTTGTCGTTCCTATTTCGTTTGTTTTTTTCAGCTCCTTCGTTTCAGAGCGTGAGGTTGAAATAATTTATTATAAATTTATGAATAATCTAAATGTGAATAATTGAATAAATGAAAATTACAGACTATACAGAGAGAATGTACGACGAGATACTGCCGTCAAGCACAACATAGAAAACAGGCGAAATTCCTTTTCGTAAGGTTGATAAAGTGAAAAAAATCATGTAATTATGGAGCTTATATTTCTTTGTTTTATAACCAATTTCCGTTTCCAATTTTTAACATTATAATTACATTATATATAACATCTTAACATTATATATCTTGTATATACTGTTACCTTTTTTCAATTCGTTTGGCTGATATATTACACAGAAAAACAAAATTGACCTTTTTTTTGTATTACATTTTTCTATTTTGTTTACTCATTTGGGTGCTCTGGTTAGTGCAGTGCAGCCGCCGTCTTGAATTTGCATTAGAAGTCGATAATTTCTATCAACAGCGGTGTAACCAAACTAATTTCTGTATAAGTTTCATTATGTCTTCCTCGAGGATGTCGTGTTTAAACACTCCTGATTGTTTTTGTGTTATTTGTGAAAAATATATTTTGGAAAAATTCCGTTTGACTGACACATTCAAATGGAATTTTTTCACTTCGTGAAAAAAGCATACTTGGACTACTTTAGGTTCTATTGCTGACAAATGCTAAACCCTGGATTCTTAGTTTGGTATGTAATAATTGTGTTGAGTCTTAACAATTATGGGCTAATAAAAAAGACCCTCTTTTAAGAATAAATCTCCAATGATCTAGCGTAAACCGTCCAATCATAATTGAGTAGTGAGAAAATCAAAACTGATGTTTTTGATGGTCCACAGGTCAGGAAATTGATAAATGATAAAAATTTCATCTATCGAGAAATGTGTATGAGAAGAGTTTGTTTGGTTAGTGCGAATTTTTTGGGAAATAGAAAGTCAGATGGCTGCATACAGCACGTTGAACAGTTGCTGATACACTTCCAGCAGCTTGGCTTTACCACTTTCACAGCCATCTAGACTATTGTCCTGAAACTCTCGGTGACCTAAACGAGGAACAAGGGGAGCGCTTTCATCAAAACAATCGCACCATGGAGGAGAGACAACAAGAATACAGGGACAATATGATGTCTGATTGCTGTTGGAGCATTCAAAATAGTACTACTAACACACCTTACGCGAGAAAATCATATAAAAGAAAATTTACTTCAGAATAAATACATTTAATTATTTCTTATAACTTAATCTAAGTGCATTTTCAATTAAAAATCCTGTCACTTCATAGAGGTAAAACTAGAGCTGTTTCATAAAAACGGCATATGCTTTTGAAATTAGCGTGGAAAAACAATTCAGATTCGTGTAAAAAATTTTATGCAATAGGTATGCTGTTTTCTTGTGTTATCAATACCTGATGCCATAGTGTTTATGTTTATGTTTATCGAATTATTTATAAGTAATCGTAAAATACAGTTTTTATGAAAAATATTGTCTTCTAAGAGATATTAAAAGCTTAACCGTGCCTACTATAATATTTAAAATGTCGCGTTTAATTAATTTACCTCTATGATCGTAAAATTGGGAAGTTACTGTTTTCAGCCCGATTGGGAAATTCTAGTTTTCACCAGATCTTAAAGGTGAAAATCATAATTTTTAGTATTAGTCGATTTAGATTAGTCGAAACAGATTGGTCCTACTTTTGACTAATCTAATTCGACCATTTTCCCGAGTCATGACTGTATGTCGATGCGTGTGTGCGTATGTGTGTGTGTGTGTCTTCATCTAAATGAAAGTTTGATACTCGAACGTACATTAATAAATATGGAGTTGTCCCCGTCGTACTCTGCATAATTTACATTATATGCGAACGTTACTGAAGGTATAAACGTATACCAGTCTCTCTGATTATATTGCCACCATACTAGATAAGAGTTGCCAAATCGTACGATGAAATCTTTCTATCAAATCATTTGTTTGCGGGTAAAACGCAGTGGGAAATTGCAATATTGCCCCAAATACTACGATCGAGCCTCTCACAATTCAGGAGTTAAAGACAGTCCCTTGGCAGGATACTGTTTCCTTTACGAAAATAAACTTAAAAACATGTGATTTATTAAACACTCTAATATCGTTTCAGCCATGACCCGCAGAATAGATTTTGTGATAATATACTACAAGGCATACTCTATTGCTGTTATGACGTATTTATTACCGAGCAACGAACCTTCTACACCAATACCATCTTTTTCAAAAAGGACCTGTATTAAAATTGGATGCTACCTATGAAAAGAAAGAAAGTGAGCTATCAGCTCACTTGCGAAGGGTAAGCTATGGGACACGTCTCTTCTATTCCTTTCTCCTCTTGCATTACTGATGCACCTAATACTTTGCCCGTGGCATCTACATTATAATTGATATTCTTCAAGTGTCTTAAAACTGGAGGATTATATAAATATTTCTTTAGCCTTTGAAATACCGCCTGACATTCCTATATTCAATCAAATATATTTTCCATTTTTAACAACTTTGTTAAAGGTAATGTAATTTGTACGTAATTTTCTATATACTTTGAGTAATAGAACGTGAGGTCCCGAAATGATTTTAGACTCTTCGCACTTGGCAGCCTCTTTAATTCTAACACTGCGGTCAACTTTGTTTTGAAAGACTTAACTTCCTCTTCGCTAACTTTATACTCAAAAACTATTACAGATTCTTCACTAAAAGTACACTTCGACGGTTTGACCATTAAGTTCGCTTCCTTGAAACTATTTAGTACATCTATCAAAGTATCACACAACACTTTGAAGGTTTCCCGCACGTACTAAGACGTCATCTACGTTCACTATGGCATTTCAATATTGAATACTTGTTAAAACTGTATCCATCAGTCCTTGAAAGTTGTCTTGACTCTACTTTATTCCGAATAGGAAAACGTAAAATTTGAATAATCTCGAAGAGCTTACAAACGTGATCTTCGCCTTATCTTTTTTTTTCATTACAATTTGCCAGTACCCCGACAAAAGCCTAGCGAAATATTTAGCTTTGCTTGAATACATTTTGATATCTTCAATTCTCAGATTAGGATACTAGTATGAAATAAACATCGCTTTAATTTCTTAAAATCTATACAAAATATCCACGAGTCATCTGAATTTTTCACACATACCACCGAAGATGCATAAGGACCTTTAGAAATTTTAATAACCATATTGTCAAGCAATTGTTGTACCTGTTTTTTTATAATTTTGCTAATTTTGCTTAGTCCCATAAACACTTTGTACGGTGGCTCTTGAACAGCTATGTCATATTGTGTTTTTTATTTTCTCCTCCAAACCTGAATATTTGCCAAATTGAGTATTTTCATGCACAAAATAATCTAAATATTTCATCAAAACTCCTCGTAGTTTCTGTCGTTGACAGATATGCATATTTTAATATTTAAATTCAAATCACCTATCTTCCACTGCTTCCATAGTACACAGATCAGCGTTAGGTTGCATACCGACAGATATTATTCATTATTATCGATCTACTTTTCGAAGTATATCATTATGGCTGACGCTAACTTTTGCTTCGTGCATGCCAACGTATGAGACACAAATGGTGCACACAATCCTTTTTTACTGGAAATAAGTTTGTTCTCATTATAATATAATATAAAAGCATTTTGTTCCATAAAATCCATCCTCAATATAAGATCTAAATACAACATAAAATGTGTGCTTAAACTCAGTTTGATTTCTACACAATTCGATCAATATAAGTCAGATAAATTTCACAATTGCCCCATTTACCTCTTTTAACACCATACGGGAGTTTACAAGTTCACATATTTTACTAAGCTCTATAATGTTCACGTTAGCGCAGCTTATATAAGTTCCCGAATTTAACAAATCTTGCACATTATCTTTCTACACCGTAACCTTTACGTACATACCAACTATGCTTGATTGACCGGTGCGTTCTTCTAACAGTGGCTTTTCGCCTTAAAGTTGGTTTACTGTCGCTGCCCCCTCACATTTACCTAGTAGTTTGTCGGAGGTCACACTACGTCCCCCGTCTCGCTTGCGCCAATCTTGAATGGTGGTGCTGCATTCCGTGGCTCATCACCGTGGCTGCGAAGCCAATAGGGCTAAGCTTCCGTGAAGACCGACTGGGGTGGCCTCACCTCGGTCGCGTTGTTGTTCGTTGGGCATTCTTTGAGAATTTTCTTTCTTCCACAATTCATTGGCATCTCGTAGTAAGCCTCCTGTTTTTCAAAGTAGACTTGATTATAATTCGTGATTGACCGTTTCAAGTCCACAAGGAAATTATATGCTCGAGCCGCAAATAGACGTTTGACGGCTGCATTTACTCCCCGCAAAGGTATCATAATTATTATGTTTTTTCCGTAATTGTCATTTTTGGAGCCAGCCTTTCCGATCTATAAACCTATTCTGAAAGGTGCTCCTTTTCCTGTTTGCTGTTGAGGACAAGAAGAGGACAGAAAAAAGCTGTGCCTAATTTGTACGTATCGTACTTAAACTCTTCTCTGAATTTTTATATAATGTCTTTATACGTCACTTCAGTGTGGTTAATGATTTTTAAGAAAAATTTGGCTGCATCCACCATATATATACTTAAGCGCACTTTTATTTCTAGATCGCTTCAGTTCTTCAACGCGGCCAGCATCTTCGTATTTGCTATAAAATTTTTCGAAATCCTCGTTGGGTTAGCCTTAAAAAGCAGCTGCCATTTTTATATTATTATTTCTTTCCTTTGTAATTGCGTTTGCGCTCCTGCCCGTGCCTTCACTAATGTAGAGCAGGCAGACGCGCAAACGAGATGCGCAATAAGCGAATACGGGATATAATACATGAATTTGGATTTAAAAAAAAAAACCACTTAAGATAATAAGTCGATATAATCTACACAAAGTGTAAATAAAAGTACAGAGCTTATGAAAAACGATACAATAATGATACAAAGTATGTGGCCATAGCAACAGTGTATTTATTTCATAATGACATTAACGATAGTGACTTTATTGTAAATGTAGATTCAGAATGAACAATGTTGATTAAGATTAATGCGTATTGATATATTGGGGTAGATACGGATATTAATACTTATTTAGTGAAAATGGTAAATTGTTAATGTTAGCGCGAATCCAGAAAGTCAACATGTGTTTTTATTTTGATGTTGCAGGTGACGTGGCAGAGCTAGTAAACCTCCAAACGACTGATGCCACGCTCAACATCTAAAGTCATGGTGGAAAAACTGGAAGACGACAGAAAAGTTTGTCGTGACCCATTTTAAAATTATTAAAGGTTATGTGTGAAAGGTAAAGTATAAAAGAGATATTCGGTTTGTAAAGTGAGGCAACTATGCTCATAGAGTTATACGACGGTTCATCTGTGTGGTTTGCTTTCGTACATGAACTGAATCAATAATGAGGACCGATGGTGTAATCAGAGTTGTTTCCACCCATAACTGATAGTTTCAGATATTGAGATGAAACGAGGACAGAGCGGCAGAATGGTGCTGACCGAGCCACTGCGTCCAGTAGCAGCCGACTGCTTCTAACACCCTCTCAAACCTTCGAGGAGTCTACCGATTAGTTTCTTTTAATTGAGAATTTTTGTGTTGAATTTATTTTTAATTCCTAATAGGATGTCTCCTCTTTCAGAGTGTTCGTCTGTTTTTTGTAGTAGTTCTGACAAGTAAATACATTCTGGCAGCGTGGCTACATATTATTAGACGTAAGTGATAAAACTTATAATCACTTGTAACAAATTAAGTCGTAAATTGAAAGTCATGTCAAAAGATGTGATGTGATCTCAACACACCATTCACATTGTATAATTTTCTACTTATAGGTAGATATAGTATCTGGTACTATGTCAGTTACTACGGGGTCCACGATCAAAACAAAATACTTAATTTCATTACATTTTTTTTCTCGAAGTGGGTGGATAATGTACTCGTAATACGTAGGAGAATAATAAAAAGGAAGAAGATTTTGTATAATCAGTATCTGGTCTAGGTCTAATCTAATACGTTAATTGAACGTATCTTAAGTGAACGAATAAACATAGTACATATCGCTACCGCTCGTTCAGTTGAAGATCCTCAGTACTGAAAATGTGGTACCTCTTGAGCGAACGCTCATACAACAATGTCGTAGTTAAAATATTATAAATGTTGCGCTTTTGAATCCGTCGTACGGAAAACTAAAAAATTACATAAATTCGGATGATGCTGTTTTCAGTCCAATTTGAAGCTAGAGATTTCATCAGATTTGCCATTTTAGATTCGTAAGAATCTATTTTGACCATTTTCCGAGTGATGTCTCTATACGTATATACGTTTGTTAAAAAAAATTTCAAAAAGTGTTTTTTTGGAATACCATTTAGACTATACTTACAGATTCCAAAATTTAACCATCTCTTCCGCATAGAAAACAACGTCAATCATTGCAAATTGAATCAATATCGATTGAACCATCTAAGAAAAATTAACATATTATTTGCGGTGCAATGCTTGCATTTTTATAATAAGATCCGTAGTTTAGAAATTTAAACAATCAGTGAAACGATTGACCCTGTTGGCTACACCTAAAACTTCCCGGCATGATATTTATCGATGTGTATTTGAGTTTCTCTAGTTCAAAAATATAGTTGTCTCAAAGATCAAAGACTTATCTTTAAACTTCTTGAGCTCAAATATTCGATAAAACAGTTGACCGTAAAGACTATTCTTGAAACTTTTTACAAATTAGAGGTCAATGTCAAAATACATTGAGTTTGAGCTTAAAAGTTTCTTCAAGGGAAACTTAAAAACTTTTTTAAACTCTTGGAATTCGAAAATAAAATGCAAATACGGTTTTAGCTCTTCGAGTTGAAACATCTAAATTTATTGAAATAAGATTTCCTATGTTCTATTTTAAATATTAAAAAACGACGTTTTTAATGTTTAAAATAGGACATCTATCGAATACTATGCTCAATTTTATTTTGTTTTACATCATTCAACGCAGTTTTATAAGTAAAGAAAGTTGACCTATATCGAACATTAATCTACCAAGAACATTAGAAATTATATTGAAATAACCTTTTTTTTTTGCATATTTTTCGTTAACGATATCTCTCAAATGAACCAATCGTATGTATGTAGTTCGCAACGGTATACTTTGCTTCCTAAACAAAAGAGCTATTTAGCTTTTGGAAGTAACTGGTAGAATAGTTCAAGAAATATCGTAAAAGAACGCTATTTTATATTTTTTTCAATACTTAGACAAACACACAAACATATACAGACAAAAAAAAATCAGTTTTCAAGCGGTAAATTAAAAAATGATATTTTTTAATAATTCAACTACAACACTTCTCAAACACGTAATTTAATTTTTATCTGTTTTATAACATTCCACGCAGTTTTTTATAGAGAGGAGGGTGATCGAATACCGAACATCAATTCATCAAGAATTTCATATATTATTTTGAAAAAAAACCCTTTTTATGAATATTTGGTTAGTTATATCCCTCTAACAAAACAACTGATTTTGTTGCAATTTGCGATGATCGATGCCCTCTCTTAAAGAAATCAACTAACTACATTTTAGAATTAAGCGGTACAGCACTTTAATAAACATTTTAAAAAAAACACTATGAAAAATTTTCGTACAACAATATCTCTTCAAGAACTCAACGAATTTTGATACATTTAGAAACGATCAATGTTATTTTTAAAGAATTACTACTGAATAAATTTTAGAATCTATTAATAGATTAGTTTAAGATATATTTTAAATAAACGATTAAAAAAAAAGTTTCTTCAAACGACATCCTTTGAACAAATCAATCTATTTTTAAATAGTTTGCGGCAGTCAATGCAAATGGACTGATTGGATTTTGGTCTCATTCGGTAGGGTAGTCTAAAAGTAATTTATTAAAAATCATTTTTAGAACAGTTTTATTTTTGAGATTCTCCAAAATCTACCGGGCGAAATCAGTTTAAGGTTTCAGGAAATCTGTGGACCCTTTTTAAATGTCGTAAGCTGCATGTTGATCGATTGATCCATTCAGAAGTTATGACGTACACATATATATACGCACGCAAGTACACACGCACACACAGATTAACACGCACACGCACACACACACATTAACACGCACACGCACACACACACATTAACACACACGCACACATATATATAACGTCACTCAGAAAATGGTCAAAATAGATTCTTAAGACCCAAAACGTCAAAATCTGTTGAAAACTCGATTTTCTATAACCGAGATGAAAATAGTATCTTCCCAATTTTAGGAAATTTTTAATTTTTTATAGCGGGACGTTAAAGAAAATCATTTTATTTAAACAGATCTAGATGTTTGAACTCGAAGAACTGAAAGCGCATTAAAATTATATTTTCGAGCTCCGAGAACTTGAAACCACAAATATACATCTTTTGAGCTCAAATTTAATAATTTACTGTAAGGTATATTTTTAAAAACTTTCAGTTCAAAAGTAGAAAAAATTTTCAAGTATGGTCTATAAGGTTAACGGTTTTTCGAATTTTTAAGAACGAAAAGTCTTTGAACTTTAAGATAACAATATTTTTGAACTTGAGGAACTCCAAAACGCATCGATAAATATCATAGCGGGGAGTTTTAAGGATGGCCTGCAGGGTCACCTTTTTACTGATTCTTTAGTAGATATTCGATTGTGTTAAATTTTTAGTTAGAAGTGTAGGATACACGATCATAGTACCTTTTGAAGAACACGTACCTGGCGGGTCCATACCTATGCGATACGATAAATTTTTATTCCTTCATACAATTTTAGATCTAATGTGTTTTAAGGTCTAATGTTTTTGCTTCCTAAAAAACTTTTATTTGATCAGAATTCGATCTTTGATTCTTTTATAGCAGAATGATAGGCAAACGGGTACGCGAGCCACTAAAAACTAGATTGTGACCGTGTACACTTGTATATATATATTATACGTGACTGCCCATGTATACTAGCAATCCGACAGGAGTCGCCAATGGATTGCCGGCTTCCTTGATAAAAATAGAATATCTGAGGAGGGGAGTGGGTTCATGAAGGGGGAAGGAGTAATGAATGGGAAAATGATGTAATGTAGGAGGAATGGGCCACTGGAACTCTCACTCACTGGACGAAACGAAAGAGCGGAAAGTGTTACTTCACGTTTGTATTCTATGACAGTGTAGTATTTAACTTGTCGAGCTAGCCCACTTTCGTGCTGTAGCCAAGTTCAGCAGAGGATGGTTGTGATGAATATTGTGGTGAGTATCTGGTACACAGTAAAATTTTGAAGATTTTGAAATTTCCAAAGAATATTTTTTTAGAGTTCGAATGAATTGTAGTCTTACAATAATTTATTGTATAAAAATATAACCACCAAATAAGCGGTGCTTTTTTAAACAATATCGAATAATTAACTTAATTAATCAAATTTTATACGACAGAGTACACGTTTTACTCCATACCTCATGCAAAGAACTTAAAATTTATGTGATAATTTATTATCGAACTGTATTATATGTACATCGACGTGTAGTTGTAGTTAATTTTAAATTTAAAGTTATATATGTACAATAATTTCCTATGATTTCATATATCGGTTTAAGAATTTCATCGTTTTAGGCGCAGTGATATGATCATGGCATATGTAAGTTAGTCTATATAGGCTAAGTATTAATTCCTAAAATAGGTCATACGCGTCAATGCCTACGGACGTAGGCGCGAGTCAGAAATCGCGTATGCGACACGGCGTCATCGAGGGACTCGCCGGCGGCCGCAATCAGCAGCGCCGTCGTCGGGTCGCGGTGATGACTCGCATTCACTGAACCGCGGATTAATTCCCGCGTGTGTCTATTACTTTATGAGAATTGTATGGAAGTAATACCTAGTGCGCGATGATGGCTATGAGGTTAAGAACGCGGCATACGTTGACAAATTGAATGACGATATCTAGTTCAGATCCTATAAGCCTAACATGATGCTCTAACAAGTGTCTATAGTGTTATTCGTGTTATATTACAATGAGCGAAAGGGACGGTCTTATAGAGAGACTCTCGAGTCTCTTTATAAGACCGTCCTTTTCGCTCATTGTAATATAACACGAGTGTAGGGCGTCATGCTAGGCTCGCTGACCATGGTCGCATAGGCTGATGAGTTATTAACTTGAAGCAATTTAAGCTCCCACATGAAGCCCCGGACAGCGTGTCAAGCCTTTCGCCCCTTAGGTACAGACGTACCTCGGAGAGTCGAAAAAAGCTACGACAATATATTTTACAATTTTTTCATTCGTCTCGATGAAATTAAACCTGACGCACTAAAAGTGTATTTTTTTGTTTTTAATATATATATATATATATACCTACGGTATTTCATCAACCCCGTGTTATATCTAATATCTGAGATTTTCTTTCAAATAAAGACATCCACTTATCCAATTAGTCAAATGATCCACGAAATATCTTAAAACTGATGAATAATTCGTGAGTAAGTCTGAAATACGATTAATTAATGAGGAGACTTTGCTAATTTATACCATATTGTGTGTAAAATATTTTACATTAATAGGACAAGCCTGCGATCAGCGTTGACATTTAGATTACTCAGCCTTTGCTTAGATATATATTAGAAAATATATCTGTATGTATTTTTTAAATGAACATGTATTTTAATGCGACATTATTGACACTTAAGATGTCGTTCAAGAAAATTATATACTCAAAAACGGGGATCAAACTTTCTAATCGGATCTGCGCATAAGTAGGTATTTTTTATACATTACATCTAAAGAGACAAAACAAAGCCATAGTCTAATATAATTATGTTCACAACAGCATGATGTGCGTGTAGATGTAAAAGTAAATGTAAGGGTACTGAGTTGTAGGATACTCGACACTGTTCAGTATCCATCGCTCGTCTCCGATCTGCCCAAATCTGTTTGATTTCCATTTATAAAGAAGTGCCGTCCTGCAACGGTGATCAAATTTTAACAGTCCCTTGGCTGTTGTTTTCACCGACAGTACAGATACGCCGATCTTATATACGATTTTGTAAAAATCCACATTAATTTATATCAAACCTATGAAAAATGATTAAATAATTCCCAACAGTTCTTGTATATAAAAATCAGCCCTATAATTTGTAAACGTTATCGAAATTCGCTTGGAAGCATGACGCGTAGATAGAGATCGAATTGAGTTATATCTACTCATTGCGAGTATAAAAAGAAATATTTGGAGACGGTATGCGACTGGTACACGATTACGACGCCTTAATAATTAACAATAAAAACATAAAAAGGCTTCGATTCGAAGTCTCCGCAAAACGTCCAAACCCGCGCTATTATATTTGAATAAAGATAAAGTCGAAGGAAACGTAATCTATTTCGGCTTCAGAATCGAGAAGAGAACGGTTGCGGGTCAAATAAAAGGTCACTTTTATCGCACGTGGGCTCTGGAAAAAATAGGTGGGGCGACGCGACGCGATGTGGCGCGATAGGCGAGACTGAAGGTGGAGGTGATTTTTTTCAGACGGCAAAGCTTCGAGAGGCAGTCGCGACACCTGTCTCAGCGAATGGGCCGATCGAGTGGGCGGTGCGTATACCTCGAAAATATATTAACCATACGAATATTGAGAATACTAAAGTAATTTCGTGTGTGTTACATTTTGAGGGCTAAACCTCGCGACTGATTTTGTTGCGGTTACACATGTAGATAGTGTGAATCTTAGACAACGAATATATCTTTAAAAAATATAGCACACATAAATGGTAAATAAAAAAGATTATATTAAAAAGACAGACAGAAATTTCCTCATATGGCAGAACATTCCCCTTTAAAAGGGTAACAAAGTTCGAGATGTTGACTACGACAAGAGGAAGTTGAAATGTAAAATAAGTATTTAATGTATGATTATTACACTAGCATTTTCCCGCGGCTTCACCTGCTTGTTCATCGCCTATCACGCTGTCAATCAAGATATCGATCGCTGTTCTTTTCTCGATTTCGATCCCGGTCCTGCTCTCGACGTCGATCGCTTTACTCGTGTTCTCATTTGCGGCCCCGCAGTTGATTCCAAACCCGACCTTGTCCAAGTCAATTTCCGATTCCATTCTATATCCCGGTCCCGCTCTGAAGTTTGATCGCGGTACTATTCATCATTGCGATTCTGGTCAAACTCTTGAATCTAATTTGGTCCCACATTCGACTTTGACCTCATTTTCGATTTCAATCCCGGTCTCGACTTTCAATTCTGCTTCCCATCCTGTGTGCAATTTCAATTCCGCTATCGGTCATGATTCTTGATTTAGACGAAAATAAATGCTAGTCGCTCAAAATTGCGTATAAGAATAATATTTTTTTGTACCCAACAATTTCAAATCGCAAATCGATTCCAGAATCGCAATCCATTCCTACTTTTACGGCCCCGGCCCGCTTTCGCTACTATTTCGATCCTACTCTCGATTCCCATCTTGATCTCGCTTTTCATGCCTTGTCGATATTACTTAATTCTACTTTGCCTCCTAAGGGGATTCAAACACTATGACATTTTGCAACATTTTACAATGTTTTTCAATTTGTAGAATATTCTCTAACTTTGTAATAGGTTTTCAGGTATTATAAAACATTCTGTAACATTACAGAGCTCATTAGTTTATTTTAGAACATTTACGGACGTTTTGCAAGTTTTTATAACATCCTAGAATATTTATATAATCTAGACATTGTGAATGCTATACAACTTTCTATTAAGATTCCGAAAAGTTTTACAATATCTTGCAATATATTAGAATTTTGGTACATTATTTAATGTTGTAAGAGTATTCTCAAACATTTTATAATAAAATAATTTGGAACATTTTAAAAAAGTTCGGAACTGCCCAACTTTTCAAAACGTGAAAAATATTCTGTTCCGTTTTAGAACATTCTAAAACATTCTTTCCACCTGTATCTCCAAATCCGATCCCTGCATTCCTAAACCAAAGTTTTTTCCATGCACGAGAAATGAAGGGTCACCATATCAATGATAAGGACTAATCAGACGTCTAGGTGCTTAGGGCTTTATGTCACCTAACATACTCACAAAACATACTCCGTTCGTTGGAGAGCAAACCTAATGTTTTATTCAACTAGCTCAATAGGCTCCAGATTTCAAGTTTATTTTTTATTACATTAATTTAAATGACTTTAAGCTAACTAACGTGCAGCTTGAAACAATATTTTATATTAACCGAAGCTAACCAGAGACATCTTTGTATTAGCTGTTGGAACCATTAGTCTTTATTTGTCTGTTAATAAGATATATTGAAAGAAAATCGTTACTTCTCGACTTTATTATTTTGACTAAAAGAAATGATATTTGTGTAATGTAATTACAAGAAAATGCAGTAAAATATTAAGCAATTTATCACGTATGCTTAGAAGTAAAACAATCACATTTCAATACGCTATATATATTTCGTTGTGAATGTTATGCAGATCATAAATAAAAATGCAGGTCGATATTTACGAAAACCGCAATATTTCACAGCAATGTACTAGAAGACTTCGATCGTAACATATATTTGTAATGAAATAGAATTCCTCACTACGCCAAACAATTTCGGCCGCATTAACTACACGTCTCAGTTGACGCATCGCCGTGGTCGTGCGCCCGTCGTGTCGCGAATCGGTTTCGGGCAGCGCCGCTCACCGATAATTCTGTATCTCACATCTCTAAGTTACGACGAGTAACAGTCGCTGCTCTATAACTTTACACTTCGATCATCAAATTGTGAGCCAGTCGTTACACAGAGATCTCAGTTTTGGTTATTTTAATAGTGTGTTTCTTTTGAGACGCCTAAATCTGTTTCGCTTTGACTACAATTAAAATAACGATGTTTTTTGTCGATATGGATTGAAACAACTACAGTTCGGTTTTTGCTTCATATTATTAATGCTTTCAAATTATACAGAGATAGTTAAATGAACAATTATATTCTGATTAAGTTGTTATCGGTTTTGAGTCTTATATTTCTGAAAAAAATCTTTAGGTGTGAAGAAAGTACGTAAGAAAAGTACTTCGTAAAATACATTTTAAAAAAATAAAATCACGTAACAGAGATCTTTATTCTAAAATTCATATAAATTAATTTGATTATCGAAATTAATAAATAATACTTTTACTCAATTAGCAATAGTGAAGGGCTTCTAACGTCTCAAAAGGGACTCGACCCCGCGAACTGGTATAAAAAGATAGATGCATTGAACTGTGGTGATAAAAACCAATACAAGGACAACAACGACAACAAGTGTTTGCCAGGTTTGCTCTACGAAACATCTACCAAATCAGATACTCCCCTTCCTTACCACAGCACAACAATGACACCCAAGCAGAACTAATTCCATATTTGCTCATACAGGTTTCTTTTGTAATCAGTTTAACTCTAAATGCAATCAGTCGTTGTATTTGATTACAAGACCCTATAAATCCAAAATGTAAGAACCTTAGGAACTGATTTCATTTCGCGCCGCGCGTGAGAAGTCCTACGAGCGAGTTCTGTCTCGTTTCCGTTTTGCTGTCCCTTTATTTTCGCGATGGTCTGATGTGACTCAAAAAGGGTACTAAATGCAAACGGTAGTAAGTACTTATTAGAAACTGGCATTCGACTTTGAAAAGTCTACGTAATGTTCATGAAATTCATAAAATTTTAATACGATTCACTACCATTTTAACTCATTACCATTTTCTGGAATCATACGATTTTTGGTAATAACTTAAAAAAATAATGACACTTATTCTTACTTTTTCGAAATCTTTTAAAAAATTATCTGTTTTGCTAAATATATTAATCTCGGCTTTGTTTATTACTCAGTATTCTGAAGCAAAAGACTTGAATACATTTAATTTTGTTGATAAGTTATGTTCAATAATTTTAATTTTTTCACTAAAAAGATTAATTGACTGACAGGCATCTCAGAGTTTAAACCAGTAGAATGAAATTTTGCGCAGGATTTTCTTACAAAATGAAGATAGGCGCTAAGGATCTTTGAAAATTCATTCTTTAAGACGGTTAATAGGGGATGACCATTTATATCTAGGTTCGTAATTATTAAGTTAGAAACATAGAAATTGGTGTTTCCCTTTATTTTAAGAATAAAAGTCAATTGCATGAGCATTTTCAAAAACCATACCTTAGCGGTATAAAATAAAGAAAGATACAAATGAAAAGTTCGTGCTTTCTGAAATTAAAAACGTGGAAGTAGGTATCGAGGTTCAAAAAACTCTTCATCCTCTTTCCATCAAATATTTACTGAAAATTTCGATGTCCTACGCATTTTCCATCACAAATCCTATTCCTCCTTAAGATGCCGGTAACGCACTAGTAACTCCTCAGAGGTTACGAGTGTCCATGGGCCGCGGTGATTACCCATTCTCTGGAGGTTCGCATACCACTTTGTCTCTTAAAATACTACATAAATAAAGTACAAAATAAGAACTTAACAAAAATGCGTTTGTACTGACATAAAAGTTGATTTATTAAAACGAAATGATGGACCTATAACTGAAAGTCAATACGCTTGGAGACTGACGGAGAAGAAAGATTCAGAAATATTTATGTTAAGCGAGTTGTGATAAAAGTAAGTATCGAAATATTAACTTTAGATAGTATTCATTCTAAATTAGTGCTATTTTTCTAAATTAGCTTTGTAACTGTTAGAATTAAGTATTTTGTTTTTGAGTAAAACTGCTTGTTTTAATAGGCTTCAATTACCAGTATCGGTCTTCAATGACACGTATATGGCCGCAGTAACGAAGTAGTTTTTATAGAACAAGTGCTTTGGAAAAAAATACGTTTCTTATTAGAGTTAATTAACACTTCTTGATTTAATAAAAAAATAGGAATTAAATACTTTTGTCAATGTTCTTGTATTTATCATTTGTCCCTGTTTAAACCCGACAGATAAGCGATTCTACCTTATTTTTAATTACATTTTTGTGTAAATACTATTAAAAAAGAGGGCGGAACATGTTAACAAAAACGCTAGCGTTTGTTAAAGTCTCTTTCTCTTTTTTTCATTAAAGTAATTTGTGCAATTACAGAGTAATATGATAACATACAGATAAGAAACAGTAGATTACATTTTATGCAATGGCGTGTTTATCAGTTTACTAAATTTCATTATGACTGATTTATTTATTACTATATTACAAGAAATTCGTTAGTGTACTATAATAAAAAAACTTATACAAATAAACGGACAGAAAAACGACTAAACAAAAAGTAATATATATTGTTTTCGATCATGAGAATTTTATCGAAATCATCTTAATCGCTTTAGCCTAAAGAGATGTTTACCTAATAACGATCCAAATGTATCCCACAAAAAATGTTTATGTCCCGCAATGTAAAGCAGCCAGTGTCACTTTCTGGCTTATAAACTATCTCTATGCAAAAATCCATCAGATTCGTTGCTGCGATGTGGCATGTAAGAAGGACAAATCGACAAGCATCCCTCGCATTTATAATATTAATACAGATATTCTCCGGCCTTTGTTTGAACTATTCGCCACTTTTTTAGAATTTCACATACAAAAAGTGTCAACGAGATCCTATTACTAAGTCTGCGCTGTACTCTGTCTGTCAGCGGGCTGTGACTCTTGGACCGTAATTACTGGTTAGTAGAAATTTTCACACACTACGTATTTCTATTGCCGTTACAAAAAAAAATGTAATAATAAAATTAATTGTGCATTAATGGCTGTTCTCAACCTAGGAATACGTTTTTATTTTACTGCTTGATTTTAATAGTGGCAGTAGAAAGACGCTTAAAACATTCACACAGATTGTATTAATTACTATAGTCAGTATAAAAAAAAATAACTATAATAAGACAAAAATTATAAAGGTTCCTAGGAGAAAGTGTTTACTTATTAACGTGTTTCGTTTAATCTTAATTTGTGTTTCTGTTTTTCATTAACTATATTTAAAAAGTATGAAGTATTCAATATTGTACTTTGATACTGAACACTTAGTGTTTTTGCTATAAACCTACGTAAATACTGGCTGAACTTTTTGTAATTAGCTTAGCTTCACATATTTCTATTAACTAGTGAGAATCAAAAATTACGCATATCATAGGATTCCATAATACTCAATTTGAACTAAAGTCCATAAAAATATAGGGTCGGGAAAAAAGGTTTTTAGTATTTCATATACAAATTCAAGATAATTCTTCATCATATTTTATTTACATTTAATTATAATATATATGCCATTTTGTTCAACAACTTATTAGCATTTTATGGGTTGTAATATTCGCCTATTGTTATAGAAATTTTGGGACTTCTCATCAAAAAACTGCGACAAGTAGTTTTGACAGTGCTCTCTTGGTTTTTACCTAACACCACCTAATGAATTCTGAAGAGACCGAAACAGGTAAAAATGTGAGGGTGCAAGGCCAGGGCTATATGGTGGATGCATTGACACTTCCCAACCAAACTCTCTCGATATTTGCTGAGAAGCTAAAGATGTGTGTTGTCGGACGTGATCACGGTGAAAATCCATAGTCTTCACTTGATCAATTTCGGCCATTTTCTCTCTATTTCTTGCTTGAGTCTCATCAACCAATGGTTGTAGAGATCTAAATTGATGGTTTGTCCCGTAGTAAAAGCTCATAATAAATAATGCTGTTGCAATCTCACCATATTCATATCATCAACTTAGTGCGAATTAGTCCGAATATCACTATAGTATGTGGTGCTTGCTTGCCTTTTGACCATGATCTTTGTCGCATGCTCTTGTCGTAGATAATCAATTGTTCATCACCAGTGATCAACTTTTTTCAAAAACGGTTCGGTTTTATTACGTTTCAAAAGGATCGCCAATGAGTAACGATTCATTAGATTTCTTTCAGTGAGCTCGTGTGGGAGCCAAGTATCGAGCTTTTTTTGTATATCCATTTTTTTTCAAATGGGTCAATATTATTTTTAATCAATTCCTATGTCTCCAGCTATATTTTAAGAACTTATATGCCGATCTTGCTCTAATCTTTCCAAAATTGCGTCGACTTTATTCGTACCAGATCGACCAGAGCGAGGTTCATTTTTGACATCAAAATTATCGGACTGAAAACGCTTGAACTAGTTTTGTGCTACTTTTACCAACATTGTATTAGATCTATAAATGCTTAAATTTGTGTCGTGGCGTGCGTGGCATTTTTTCCCTTTATGTAATAAAACTTCAAAATGTATCGACTTTCCACGGTAGATTCACTCATTTTGGTGGACAGAAAAATAATAGAAAAATGGCGCGACACCATTTTTACTTATTTTTCTTTTTTTTAAATATCATCTATTCAATGTTGTCAAAACTAACAGACACAAACAGCACAACCAAAAAGATTTTACTGCAACTTTTTACTAATGAAATACAAAAATCTTTTTGAGAGACCTGATATAAAGTGTACCGAGTAATAACACAGAGCGCTTCAACATAAAACCGGGTTAACCGTTTGATACTTAACACAAATTAGAACGAATGAAATACAAGAGCCCCGGCCATATCGGTAAGCATAATTCGCCGCCCGTATTGGGCGCGTGCCGTAACTCTTGCGCTAATTAAGGCGGGCCACGTGCGCGCCAGATAGCCACTTCCACGAAAGGCTTAGGGGCGAGTTATCAAAGCCTTGTACCGATTTGTGGTTATTGGTCTCGCGTTCTGCCAGCGCCAGACATGAGCACGGCCCGTCCCCCGCTTTGAACTCCGTTCAATTTGAGGTAATATCGAAATTTCGAGACATAAACATATGTTGTTTCGAGGTTAACAATGATCTATATGTCTTAGTACATTATTTAAAGATCCTAGTAATTATTTTCCTTAACCCTTACTGTTTATTTTGATGTTTTGCTAAATTTTCTTTCTCCTGAATAGATACATATCGATTGAACATGTTTGTGACTTGAACTCTCCTTCACGCTACTTCAAACAAGAAATGACAATATATCACTATAAATTATTAACATCTAGTTACTAAAGTTGGCTTAGATTTGGAAAAACTTAGTACTATCGGCAACGCACTTGTTTTCCTTTTATTTGAGTCCAAATTTTTGGGATTCAAGTGTAAATTTTTTATAACTTAAAACTTTAAAAAGAGTACATGAAGAGTCGTAGGAAAAACTTTTAATTAAGAAATAGTCTTAGATTAAATCCAATTCCGATTTTGATATTAACGTCGATATACAGCTGTGTCATTAGTTGCACCAGCGAAGTCGCGGATCACATCAAAGTGCACAGCTGTAGGCTGTTTGCCTTTTTTGAAAACGGCACTGTGCAGTGGCGAAACTCGTGATTCTAAATGAATCTTTGGTCTATAACAATATACACATTACCATATCGTTATAAAGACCCCAATTGAAATAAATCGTAAACAAAACTATTCTGATTTTAAAATTTCAGGCTAGTAATTAATGTTTTTTTTTAATATATGTATTTTAAGGGTCACATTTAAAATAATCAGTATTCGAATATGGTTATTTTTTTCTTAAATTGGTAGGTATTTCATCTTAAAATAATATCTACTGCAATAATTTTTATAGCCTTATAACGGCATCCATATGTTAAATATCCTATTAAAATATCTCGACGAGAATTACGCTTATTAAATCATACACCCATATTATAAAAACAAATAAAAATGTGCAGTACACCATATGACTGATAATGTATATTGACGCCCATTTCCGTGAGGGGTGAGGAGAGACTATAGATTTCCGCATTGTACGATGTTTGCATATCTCACTTGCTTTATTATTAAATATTTTTCAATAGAGGTATGTAAATAGTACGTGTTGACACTCGGAAGCGTAAAACAATCAGCGGTTGTCCTGCGCGTACGGCCATCGGCCGTGATCAATATTCCCTACGCGGCATCGCTATTTCCTCTGCTTACATCAAAGGATTTCGTTAACCGGGACTCCTGCACTGTATACCCAAATCGTTACTAAGGTCTAGTACGTGAGCGGTATAAAACTTGGCCCGTTCTCGTGTCCTAGGGCGATGGCCCGCGAGCTCATTAGGTATTCAGTGGCACTGTAATCATTGTACCCCAATTTGCATACATTTTCTATTTAGGTTACCCGTTACGAGGACGAAAAGGGATCCGCCGCTAAAGAAAATGCGTAAGTATGGAAACGATATGAAAATAAAGATGCTTTTATTGAAGGCCAAATAAAAGTCTCCATCTCGCGGCGCTGCGTGCGAACAATCTGCCGATTTGTCGAGGGCGGGCGTCTCGCCGGCCGCCCGGCCGGGAACATAAAACTCGACGAAACAAATGAGAATTCTTTAGTATACGCTTTTCGTTTCTGCCTGAGCTGGACGTCCTTGAGCAATCGCAATAGTCTAAGAGGACAAGGATTATATAAAAAAAATATATCAAACGAAAATAAATAATATTATAAATATGTTTCAGTACGTTATGCGCAAAAACTTTTATTTGATCTTTGAGGTGGGACGATCACGTTAGAAGAACAATAAAAGTATTGTCGTAAATGTTTGGTAAAGAAAAATTGAGATAATATTTTAAAAAAAAAGATGGTCAGAGATCTTTCAAACGAACTAATTAGAGTGTATGTGCATATATACTCCGCAAGTACAGCACACGCCGACAGGAAAATTGTAATATTTTTATAAAACATTGAATCATTTTAATACTAAATGTGTCTTGCTATAGATCAAGAAACAAAAATTGCAACGGTTAAGTGTTTATTGCGTGTTTTTTTTTATATTTATGATTGACTAGATAAACTATTATGTAAATTTTAACTTTATATTGATAAAACTTCTATACGTATATTCAAAGTTTGCTTTCATTTAAGAAAAGATGAAAATCGTTCTAGAATCATTGGATTCTAGATATTTCTAGACAATTATAAATATTGTTTTTAGCTTATTCCTAAGTACTGACTTATGAATAAGCTAAAAACATTGTTTAGAAATGCACAAATTTCAGTTTAAAGCTTATTGTAAATGTATATAACGCATCAGCAGGCGACTTAGTTAATTTCATTTTTGTCATGAACGAACAGAAATTCCATTCGTTTAAGGAATATTAATAAAAGTGTGACAAATAGTTATAGTCGTTACTACAAACAATATTTTTAGTTGCTTATTATAAAAATGTGTGTGCAGTTCACAAGCGACAAAAGTGAAACCTTCAGAAAATGTGGGAGAGAACGAAACGAATGCAGTATCGGGAGTGGGATAATTATAGTGTTTATTTATTATAATGGTACCATACTTAAAAGTTGTTTTGAATTTTATTCTTCAGACTTCATGTTTTCAATTTCAACAAATGACAATACGCAGGCGCACACAAGAACACATATCTCTTTACCTCACATTTTATCTCGTCTCAGTTCTATCTTATTCTTTCGTACACATTCTATTTCATTTCACATTCTATCTCATTTTCTCACAGGCTAAATTCTATAGTTGTATATGTAAGTCTCTTTTTATTGACGCTTTTTCATTTCATCGAGTTTGAAATCACAACAATGATAAACGAATTAAAATCATACTCTTACTCCTCTTGTCTTGGAAGATCTAAAAACGCCAGATCCTCATTATTATTAGCGAGCGTCTGCGGCAGTGCCGTACCCATCGCCGCGCGTACTCGGGCGCGTGGGCGGCCGGGCCTCGACTTCGAGCAGTTTCTCGCTCGAAATCATTTGAGACGTTGATCATTTTCATACACGAAACCGACGAGCTTGCGTCAAACAATTGATGATTTCTGTTATTGACAAACTGTTACATCTTTTTTAGTACAAAGCATTACAAATAGGACATAAATTATATTTAAATATATAAAAATTTACCAACGTAACAAACTAAACTAGAAGGAATTCAAAATAATAATGGACGTCATGTAATATTGTTCGAGAATTGAGATTAGACGAAAAAAAACAGGCAAAAAACAGAAGACGTATATTCTGAAACAAAGAGTTACAATAAATCGCTACGGAACCACTTGAACGGTTGTAGATGAAAGTACTTGTGAATGAACTTATTGCAGAATAAAAATGACGCATATGACTATCTCGAGCGTTCTTCGAATGTAGATAAGCAACTAAATTATCTATAACGAAACATTCGGCACAAACCAACAAGATTTATTGCACTCTCGAAAATCCCACCTCAAAAATAGTATATTTAAAAATGAAAACACACATGGGGAGTGGCGACGGAGGGGAAGGATATATTCCAATAAAAATATTCAAGTTTACTATTCTTGTATATGTTTTTTATAGAAATTATTCTCCATGTGTAACTAATAGGTAGGTATAGGATGCGAGTGCAGTTCGCAACATTGCCTACTTTTAAGGTAAATCCGTCCTCCTTACGTCTATTTTGGAGTATTTGGCTAATCGATCTATACAAACATTCTCTATTGTCCCCTTTGGACTACACTCAACGTGGTTAATCCACACGGCCACTCTGTAAGGCCTTTCCCATTCCGGTTGCAGTTTTGGCGACTTTCCTTTGCGCTAGGTAGAGTTGTGTAACCACACCAGTTAATTCTTCATTATCAAATCTTGATCGACGCGTCAGTCGATCGTTATGAATCTTCACCCTCCACTGGCTTATAACTCACTTTCTTTAATAAAATGGTGGACGTCATCGACCCACTCTCTGAGTGTGTCTCCACAGTCTATTGTGTATTCTCGTTCGTCCGAGGTCACATCACCCAATAAGTCTGCTGGTATTCGTAGCTCCTGACCGAATGTCACGAGAGCCCGCGTTGCATTTGCGCTTTCTTATACAGCGGTTCAACAGGATAACTAGAATTATCTATAAAAATGGCATGTGCCGATTTCTCTCCTTTTTTAGGCTTTCAATTATTTTCCCAAAATGTCTTTCCAAAGTTTGGTTGCACCGCTATACCATACTGTTGGATTATGGACAATATGCAGATGAACTTCTGATATAATGACGAGACGTTTTCGACGATATAATGTGATTAAACGTAAGAAATAATGTGAATAAACGTAAGAAAAATAAATTGAACTGAAAGGCGATACACAATAGCTTTGAATAAGGGATGGAATATAATCTTTCTTTTGTGATAGATCAATAACCTTATAATGTTTAATAAGTTTAATTATAATAAATAAAATAACCTCATTTGGATAGCTGAAGTTCAACATCAGATTGATATAAACTGTTATTTTTTATTTAAGACACTAGATCCAGGAATTAGTGCCAGTTTTGTTTCAATTCTCTCATTATAGCCCGGCCTATAACATAGCGCGACTACAGATAGAGGATTCTGTTCACTTTGAGAACTAAGTTTAAGGACTTAGCTAACAGCATCAGCCGTCGACGCGGTCTTACACACATATGCCATCAGCGCGCGTGTCGTGCGCACTCAGTTATTTATCGCATTAACCTCGTCGCGGTATGATTGAACGCCCCGTTAATTAATCACTTAGCGAAACGCCTTGATATGATGTGCGTCCATATATACTAGCTCTTGCTCGTGACTTGAAGGACGAAAATCAGGGTAAAAATGGCATTTAATGAATTTCTATACATCTTTAAGACGAATCGCGTATATAGTACCTCACAATTTATAGCTTTCCACTATAAAAATTGAAAATGTTCCGCAAATTGGGAAGACGTTTACAATTCGATTTTCGAAAAACGAGGTTTCAATAGGTCTTCGTTTTAGGGTCTTTTGTGTTTATGGCATTGACTTTATCCATAACAGGTCTGTTATGAAATATTGGGCATGTATCATAGATAACAAAATGTCTATGCGCCATCTGCTATGTATTCTATGTAGTAAAGTATGTTATATTGTCTCTGGTCAAATAAATGAAGTTTTTTCAGTTGGTTGGTTTCGAAGCCTCGATTTATTTTATTAAGGTCGACCAGAGCAATGTTCGTCTGACATCAAAATTACCGGACTGAACTTTTTATTTTTCTTCTTTAAAAATATTTTCTATTTCATCGTATTAAAACTAGCGAGGTGCAAACAGTAAAACCAAAGAGATTTTACAGTAACTTTTTATTTACAAAATACGAAGAAACTTTTTCTCTGACTCAATGCAATATAATAATTCTACGACGAAATGCAATCAAAAATAGCTATTTTAAATATTTTTAATTTTTATGAAATAGATTCTCCCTTTACAAAAAGTCTATCAAGAAAACTATATCTATGACACACGTTCTAGAATTTCCTTATTTCTTTCTGGTTAATTTCGGTATTAATTGATACCTATGCAATCAACAAGAAGTTACAAAAGTTACACACATACATATCTGAATTTATATTTCCGAAAGCTCTCTTTTCACACCTCATTCGATAACAATAAAAAAATTCAAATAACGTCCAAATTCACGACTGAAACCCGAGCTCGACTCAAAAACTACAACACTAAGGAAGAGCCTCGATTCCCGTTTATATGCTGAATCTCATCCGCTTATGCCGGAGATGAACGCCGTGCGGCTCTATAAGCCTAACGCATGTTACATAATATCGATATCGTATTTCGCTCATCGTCAGCATCGGTCGAGAACGCCGATGTTTCGTTTTATGTAGTCGTTGGCTTTAGTGCTTTCGTCTTAGCGCAGGCGCTAAGTATATCTCGCTATAGCCACTGTGCGGTCGTCTAAAAGACGTTAATATGTCGTAATCCCGGCGGCGGGGTGCGTCTGCGCGCTTTGATTGTACGAAGGAGGGCTCGGAAGGGGCCGTCCGCATGCGATTTGCATACATTTCACTGGCAGTATCCCGATAGTTTGGGAATATATCTTCGTAACTATCTAAAACTCTCCAAATCTTCTAAAAGTATGACAAGTAGATAAACGTGGCCAGCTTTTCGATCGTGAACTAAAAAAAAGCCCAAAATTTCAAAAAGAAACTTCAAAACTACGAAAATAGGAGATTCTTTTCTGTTTGTATATGAAGAATATGCCTACACCATTAACACCCCAATGTAAACAAGTTTTTTTTATAAAATCTGTGAATATTTCATTGGTCGGATTATTTTCTAAATTGTTATATGTCATTTCGTTTACGGTCATTAACAATATATTTATGTATGGGATTAAATTATTAATGATAAAATATTTTCGACTTTGTATACATTTAAATGATTTTCTAGAAACCATCGATCGTGATCGGATATTCGTCCAAAAAATCGTTAGGAGAAACAGGATCTGCAGGTCTAAGCAAGTGGCGTTTTTTAACGTAAACGCTCGTAGAATGGAATGTTAAATGTACGTGATTGACGTTAGTTAACGAAATGTCAGGTGGTTTCAAAAATCGAACTTTAAATTTGGTACAGGAATATCGGTGACGTTAAAACGTAAGCGTATGTAGAAATAGAAACGATTCTCTCCTTAGCCGGGCCTGCTGTGGTGTATGAAACGCGGACACGGCCATCGGCTCGGCGGCCGGCCGCGCCGGGCCGAACTGCAAACGCGGATGTGCAGTGAATGCACCATCTCTAATTTTCTTATGTTTGAAACATTTTTTTTTCGATATTCGATACTAAAACTCGATGCTTTATGAAACGTCAACCGTCTGTCTATTCGGACTCGACGTCTGTGTCGGAGCTAATTCCAATTTCATGAAATCGTTCACATAGTGTCAAATTTCAATTACAAACAAATCAAAAATAAGATGACATTTTAACGAAAGTCACCTGGATGAGAGTAATTTACTTAGCTTGACTTTCCCTAATTATCTGCTCAACTAAAAATAATTTAATTATCCGACTCGATAAACGACACGATCGTCATTTGGAATTGCAAAATATTATATTTGAATTTTTGCACGAAATAAATTGAGACTTGTCCAAAGTAAAAATTAACAGGAACGAGTCCTGTGACGTGAGTTAAGTTCTTTCGTTATTTATTATTCATGTAGTTGGCCCCCCTGGCGGCCGCGCCTTTTCGCTCTCGTTTCAATTTCGCCCTCAAAAGATTCATAGCGAGAATCACCGGGCGGATTTTAATATAAAAAAAAATTAAAAGGTCTTCCTCTTGGAGTGGGAAAAATCGATCTTTTTAAGTACTCCTTCGGTTATACCGTTCGAGCGCTTTATTATTCTCATTGGTTTAATCAAAGGAGGCAGATGAAACTCGGTGAAGACGAAGAGAGCGACAAGCTGAGAGCATTTCAAAGGAGACTGAGTAATAACGAGAGATGATTGATATACCTTAGTAAATAATATTTAAACCTTAACGTCACGTCTCTCCGAAGACAGAATTTGTTTCTTTCTAAGAATTTCGAAGTACAGATAAAATAAACGGATGCGAATGAACGGAAATTATCTACCTGCTGATAAATTTTGGTTTAATCCATAAAATATCAAGTACAAAAAGAAGTTCTGTGACAAAATTAAATGCATCAAGTCCATAAGCGAACCTGAATGCAGTTGAAAAGCATATCGCTGTCTCATTAATAGTTTATCACAAGTTTTATTTATAGAATAAAAAAATAAATTTAACACAAAAACATTTTAACTCAAAATTCGAATCGGTGTTTGTCAAAAAAATTGAATTTCTGTTCTTAACTGGCTATTTTAGAACAGTTTTTGAACTAGACTTGGTATGATTCTAATGGCTTTATAATTCGTTTTCAACATAAAGTTTTTCCTTTATAACTCCTTTCCATGTATAGATCATAAGAAGAAAGGAATTTGAAAGCATCTACTTTAAACATTCACAACTCTCCAATCCCATATAGATCGAGTTGTCATTTCTCAATAGGTTAGTTTTAAAATAATTTTTAAAATCATAAAATTATTTTGGTATTCTCAGTTCTGACGAGAGAATCGTCGAAGAAGCCGATCCAGAAAATGGATACATTTTTCGTAAAATATAACAAATGAATTTACCTCTGTTTAATATTGATTTTTGTGAGAAATCTTCCTAACGAACAGATAAGATACGGAATTTTCTACAAATTTTTTTTTTTTGCGAAAATTGCCGTGCGATATAACTTATTGTTGGATGAGATACCAATTCTTACATGCTTTTCAACAGTTGTTCTCGGGTGGCGCCCGATATGTTACTACTATACATTTGATTGCCTATTTGAATTACAGAACAGGAAGGCATTTCTTTTCATATTAGCAAAATTAATTGTTATGTCAGCGGTCACAATACTTAAAAATCAGACTCTGAATCTTGTTTGTTTTTTGCATGCTATTAAGTACTTTATATTCTTTATCTTGAAGCGTTTTTTAAAGTTGCAACGTCACAAAATATGTATATAAAATATATAATAATGTCAAATTTATATAAGCATTTTATTTGGTAGGTTACACGTTACCAAATTAACCTAAATTGTGAAATTTAATAACGGTGATTACGACTCAGTTTGCACCAGGGATCGCCATTACACGGTAAGGATACTAGAAACATTCCCGCCTTCCGAAAGATAACATTTTTCTCTAAATACAAGAACTACAGCATCGGCGATGAAAAAATATTTGAAGTAAGGATTAATAAGTACTTCACTTACTTAGAATGAGAAAAAAGCGATAGGATAGCTTTTTCTCGATACAAGGAATCATGAAAATTAGGCTTATTAAAAGATAAAATCTTAATATTTATACAGCGGGCACGGGCAATAAATTGAAAAATGAGAACCGTCTCTTAAGCATAATATTATACATAATAATTATAAATTAAAATTTGTTTCATGTAATTTTTCTAAGTTGTATTTCATACTGTACAACTTTTTGTACATATTGTAACAAATATACTTAATGTGTTATACATTTCCTCTGTTCGTGACAAACAGTTTGCACAACGTTTTGTTTAAGATCGAGAAGTTTGAGCCACAAGTCGTCCACGCCCCTCGCGGGCTGAGAAGCCTCTACGGGGCCTCCGATCTGGTCTCGGACTTTAAAAAGGAATGGACTCCCTTCATTGTCGAAAATGCTTTTTAACATTCATCTTGATTTCGCAACGACATCAATATACTACAATATATTAACCCCAATACGATCAATTAATATTTTTCGTGTATTTTCGTAACTTAAAAATGAACTTCGAAATTTATATCGGTGTCTACTTAAAAGCGCTTTGCGCCAGAAGTAAAAAAGTAATTTGTAAAAGTAATCGGTAAGATTTGACAAATAATGTATTGATATTTTGTCAAATTTCACAGTTTACCCTGGTTGATCTCATCCATGGTATAGTAATAGTAATTAATGTTCCTAGGAACTTGAACTCTGTAAAAAAAAAATACCAACGAAATGTTGAGATGATTTGAAAATTTAAAAATCTGATTATTTGAGTCCCAAGAACATTAATTATTATTTTTACGGATAACGTTTACGAATTAGATTTTTGCTTTTGGTGCGATCGACCGTTAATAATTGCAGTGTCTCTTACAAATCGTCAATTCAACGACACCCTTTGATGACAGGCAGTTGACGAGATGTCGTAATGTTAACCAAGAGTTCCATGAATAGTTTTGATTAAAAGAAAAACAGCTTTTTTGCATTTGCATCTAAATTCTCAATACGTATCATAGAAAAGCAATAAAAAAGCTTCGGTCTTGACATCTTCAATGTCGTTCAATCCTACTTTTAATTATCATCATCTAAGTCATAAATTTTTTTTATTGAAAAGTAAGTTAATATCCTTTTTCTAATTAGAAGAATGACTAAATAACCATTATGAAATAAATAATTGTCTAGATGGTTGTATAACTGTTTAATCGACCACTGTTTAATATTTAATCGATATCTATAAAGTATCGCACACTAGAATGAGATTGCACACGGATGGAACACTGATAATTAGATGCGCAGATGTTGGTGAAATGTACGCAGCACTACTAGGCTTTTTGGTAAATATTTACCAAAAAATCTAACATTGACTGCTTGAACTGCATGCTCCTATGGTCCATTGCTTAGTCATATATATGAAACCCTTGCATATTGTGCTTTTCAGTAAAGTGTCAATTACTTATTTATAATATTTTTTATACAATAGTACGTTTCTGCTTTTGACCACTGTCCGTGACCTAAATGTGTTTGGTGGCAGGAGCAACTAGACATTTTACTATAAACTATAACTCGAAAAGATTACAAATCGTTGAATTCAACCTGCATTATATACTTTTCCAAAAATTTTCGTCAAACATACCAAGCAATAAAATATATTATCTCTAAAACGAAAATCAACAACATGTCAAAGATCACAACAACAAACGAATACGCGCCCGTAATATTTCATATCTCTTGCATCCAGTTGAGCGTTATGTATGCCATTTGTTTGTTCTTGCGTAGCTTAAATAACAGAACGTTACACTTTATGTCGTTAAGAAGCTAATCCAATCGCCAGTCACGCGGATCGGCAGCGAGGTAATCCTGCATTTGTAATGTTGATATGTTAAACGATATCAACATATCATATAATACCCAGATTTCCAAGGTGTTTATTTACCATAATCGTTTAAAAATAGGTACTTTTCCTAGTGAAAACTGTAGAAAACTCGTGATTATATGAATCTGTACGTATTAATGTCATAATTATCATATGTAATTATGAAATATATAAGTGATTTTAAAATGAACTAAACGATATTTAAAATTTGACCATTCAACTACTTTCTCTGAGAATTCCTTTAAACGAAGTCGATTGTTATCGCCAACGATGTAACATACAACCGCCACCAACTTAATTGATTTCTTAGAAAATCCTCTGAATACAGTTACAAACTTTCTAATTTTGAAACTGGTGGTTTCGTAAGATCCCCCGATTTTAATAAAGCAATTTCTTAAACAAACTACGTGTTGTTGGTTACTAAAATTAAATTTATAATATTCATCCAGAATTATTCTCTTACTATTTTTTGTTATAAGTATTTAATTACTATTGAGTACTGACAAATAACAATGGAAATTTTTAATTTTAATACTAAAAGTTTTGAAATGTACCACTTAATTTTTATTTGAAATATTGTATTTAAGGACTAGCGATACTAATGCCCAAAAAATTCATAAAATCTAGCGGTCAATATGCTCTCCCGTGCAGAATATGCGCCAGATTTTGAGGTGACGCAACTACGTGTGCTTCTGACGTGTGCACAGAGGTTGGAACGTCAATTAAATAATAAAAGGGAACATCACAACGTAATCCGTATATAGGAATAGACATCACTAAGGGCATTCCGAGAAGTTACCGACCATCATCGGGTGCGTTGGAAATGAAACCGTTTCACCTCCTCTTATTCAAAAATGTTATTGCCCTGAAGCGAGATCCGGCATAACTCACACTCGGTAGTGATTGAAGTCTAATGAAATCCGTCACTTTATTAGGACTCGCTTTGATGTTGAGGTGAAATATAGTGATGAAACTCACATTTCGGAGAAACTTAACCAGAATATTGAATGACGTGAAAGTTTAGAGCACATTCCGATACATCATATGAGTTAGGCGCGTGGAGGCGTCGATCCATTTATATCTGAAATACGTCTGAATCACGAAATTGTGAATAAATATAATTTCGTATTATAGCAGTAAGAATTCTCCGAATATTTAATATTAATTCCGAGGTATACTCTAGATGCAGTTATCGTTCCTAATTAAAAATTGATTTCGTCCTGAAAATGACTTAAAAACATCCCATTTACTGTTATTTTTTAAATCGATCATTAATCTCTACGGCTCTTGGTCATCATTCTTAATTCGAACCCAAAAGGGTTCCCCTCAAACTTTCTGTTGATGAGGTTATTTGACCGACCGACTATGGCGCCCTCTCTGTGATGACAAAATCAATCAAAAATCTGCATTCATATACCTATTAGAAAATACCTATTATTAGATATATTAGAGAAAGGTAAAACATGCTATCTATTTGTAGACAGAAGATTGTGATGAAATATATATTATATTATTAAATGATAAATTACGAATCATAAAACTTTATGTTACTGCCAGATGGCGTTCAGAATAAAATAATACGTGTGAACAACTTCGTTGTCCCTGTGTGTATTTTGGACATGTCGAGTTTCTACATTATTGACATGAAAGAAGCAGCGAGACTCGAAAAACATCTATTATTTTATATAAACTGATATATAATAGTTAAAGTGATTCGAATACGCCCGACTCGCAGAGGCGATAAGACATAATGTGTGTTTAGTTAGTCTAATGAATACTACTTTTCTCCGTACCATACGGCCGGCTAGCTCAGACAATAATCTTATTTATTAGTTTCCAACGCGATGTGAAATCTCCGCGAGCTTATTTCGTTTTCGCTTTGACGTTTGGCAAAGATTAGAACGCCCGGGAGCTTTCAGCTTACACTCAGACCGTCTTGTGTCACTTTCGTCCGACAAGATTGCCTTTTTTTATGTAAACAAGAAAAACAAGTCTTAGGGAGGTCTTAAGACATTTAATAGGTAGTGATAGCTAAAGAATTCAATTTATTATAAATAATTAAACATTTCGTTATTATCGTATCAGAATTTAATCGTATCAATTCTGAAGCAATAACTCTTACATTTTTCACTATTTCAAATTAAGGAGCTGGCGAGCTGGCCTAGTGCTGATCTAGAGCTGCTTACCACCACCAATGTGGAGATAATGTCCAGTACTTATGGTTTAACTTATTCTCTGAGCCACGGACCAAGTTATTTAATTCGATTTAACCAAAAAGTTGTCTGAGATCAGGGACCTGGAACAGCACCTGTGTGCTACAGTTAAATTTTGCACCACCTAATTCGGGTCTCTCATTGTTTTCCCTAGACACACCGATATCCACTAAGTCAGTGTGCAATTCACATACAAGTTACCATGTTCAAAGATATTATCGTTCTTTAAATTGTATGATAGATTTGTCAGTTAATGGCGCATTTTGTATACATAGAAAAAATTCTCTTCTTTTTTAAATTCTATTACTTCTCGTCGAATCGGTTTAATAAATAGGCCTTTGATTGTTGAGATTCAAGATTGATTGAATGATTAAGGGTCGTATTAATAAAGTATACGTAGGTGCAGCGTTCCATTTTGAGAGTGGAAACAGCAAGACGGTCATAGCGCTTCGCTATAAAAAATAATATCTGTCTCTCTCCCACATTACTTCCTAAGACGGTACATCATTTGAGTGACATTTATAAATACGACCCTAAGAGTGGTAGAACCATGCTATTGTTAATTAACTGTAGCATACTCTCATATAATACACATATGACTTAAAATGTTCAGCTTTTTCGTTTCGGTCATTGGGTGAGAATTCCATTGGCCTACGCCCCCCTCCATCAATCCCCCTCCATCACATACCTAAGAACTCAGTATAAGATTATCCATCATTTTTTGTAGAATACAATATCTAATATACAATATTGTGTAGGTATGTGAACATACAACATATTTCAATTTGAGTAAAATGAAATAAAAATTTAAAAAACCCCTAACGCAAACAACACACCTAAATTATAATAAAAAGAACGTAGTATGTTCTACTAAAGAGCCAGTACGTATTACGTTTTGGCTCTTTAAATTCAATATAGGAAATAGGTTATATTTTGCACCAAGCGTCGACGTTTTGGGGAACTCTAATACTTAATCGGGACTTAGACTCAACAATTAGACGATGTTTTGATATTTACTTATTATGCCCAGGTAGCTTACTTGTGTTTAAAATTCATGCTTTACCAATTTTAGTTATCATTTGATTTATCGACTTAACGATCCCCGACACTACTACGATTGGATCAATATATTACCTTTTACGTATAATATATAATATTAAACTCAAAGAGTCAAATATAGTAGAAAAAGCTGATTTAAGGCCATGCCTTCAATCGTATAAAAAGCTTGCAGGGATTTGCTCTTTGTGAACTCAACCAAAGAAAACTGTTCAATATTCCTTATGACAAATGGAATTTAGCAAATTGTAGGGATAAAGAAGCAGAATTTAATATTTCAATTAAATTTTGCTTTTTACTATTTATAAATATTTTAAATACTTTGAAAATCTGACTTCAAGCTACTATCATTAATTAAATGCATTAAAAATATCATTGTATTGTACTATTACTTTGTTCTTGTAGTCTATAGTCTACAATATGAAGTGGATAGTGTATATCCACGTCATACTATATTGGTTACCCTATTCTGTATCACAAAATAGTAATCATTCATTGTCTTATTCTTTTGAGCTACCTCCCACGTACGTAGTCCGTCCCCTGCACCCTACAACACCGTGCTTTATTAAATACAACGTCAAGGGATTGAGAGACCAGAATCGGAATTTACTTAAATCAAGACCGGGCTTGGAAACAAAAGCGGGACCGCGTTCGGAATCCGAATTGAAACAAATTAACATCCATAGCAGGATCGGAATTAGGTCGAACACGGGATAGCGTGCCGGGTAGTCATTGAGAGCATGATCGGTCGATACACAAAATAAAGAAATTCATTCTTTGTTCACAGGCGGATCCGCGGGCAGAAGCGTCTATCAATCTTTGATCTAGTCGTTGAGACTATTCCAACCATTGTCAATTGGTGGAGGAATTGAGTATCTTGCAAAGTCCAGGTGATGCTACATCTTTAGTTCACCGTTGTTATGTTCCAATGTCATTGAAGTAACACAGTACTGAATTTTGACTCGATGAGACTTGAAGATGCTTACATCCAACTAGAAAAGGGCTGGTAATCTTCAAACGAAAGAACCGATTTTTATTTAAATTCATAACTAAAAACGCTCTTAATTAAGTCATCTTTCAAACAAGAAATAATAAATCGAAATCGGTTCAGCCGTTTAAGAGCTATGATGGCACAGACAGACACACAGCTATACAGATACACACGTCAAACTTATAACATTCCTTTGTTTGCGTCGGGAGTTAACAAAAAATATGTTTTCAATAGAGCCGTTGCATAACTGCTAAGCATATTTTTTGTACTCTCAAACACATGCGCTTCCAATAAAATAATGTCTTTAAACTTATTTCATTTGTCGTAAGTAGATCTTTATGCTAATACATGAGTTAAGGCGTTAAATTACGTTAATTCATTCATATTTCTGTAACCAGCCTCCAGTTCTGTCATATTGTAAATATAACTTTAAAACCTAAAAGGATTCACCATTAAGTTCTGAATAATTCAGGAAGTCACAAGGATAATAATCAGTATTTATGGCGTCCCCGTAACCACCGCCAACTTTATCATTAAAACCCGTGTTAAGTTCGAACAATTATTGATACAAATTGAATGTCATAGTATTCAATGTATGAGGGCTACCTGTAGCTACTTTCCACGTCGACTAATACTTCGCACAGTTATTGGACTTAAATATAAGTACAAAGTTTCAGCTCCAGAGAAGTTGTGAAGTAGGTCAAAATCGGTTTGCCAAAGTCGTGCTACGTCATTACATATTTGCATGGCCAAAGTTGGATGAAACATATGTAAACATATTAACAGTTGACTTCCTTTGATGCATGTTCCTAGATATGGTTAATTTATAAAGCATCGGTAGTTATCATTTTAATAAACGTAAATGTTCTTATAAATACCTAAGAATTTAAAAGAAATTTTTTAAATAATATTACATTTGCTAAATTCATTTTTATTGTAACGTAAAAATAAGTTAGATGGAAGCTAAGTCAAATCGCGTCGATTCCCCGATAAAAGAGCACGCCGTTAATTCCATGACGCGAGCATAAACACATGCTCCCGCAAAGGCCGCGCCCCGCCCCCCGCACGGCCCGAACGACATTCCATATTTCGCAGAAAGCATCCATTCACGAGATCCGACGCTACGACAGCTCAGGCGCTTTCGGCGCGGATTTACTGCCCTCATCCGCTAGAGTGGCTTCTGCACGAACTTACAAAGTAACGTCTTTGTAAACCTTACAATTTGTAGTCCCGTGAAAACCGAAGTGACGACCGATGTGCGGGTTGTGTTTACATTCGCCCGTGGATTTATGGAGTGTTGTATTTTCATGAAAGAGCCTCTCAGAATTTAGAGCGAATTAAATGCGATGTATGGAGAAGGATATTGTTATGTATTCATTACACTGTATAAAATACTAGGAAGATTTTATAGATTGAGATCTCCAAAATGGTACTCCTTTCAATAATATTTCTCTCAAATTACTCACAAATCAGCTGTGCATCGATGTAGACAGGGATGAATCGACCTATCAGGTCGCTGAAAATGTAATCAAGACAACGAATTCACAGATTTTTATAACGGAATCATTACCATAAGTACATTCAATTGGTAATGATTTTTCTTTCTATAGAATTAATACGGCCATATGCTGCTATCTACTTAAAACAAAATAAAATAGTGATCATTATCTTCACATTGCCAATTTTATTCCACCTGTATTAGGAATGACGTTTTTTTCAGTATTTTATGAGAATAAATTATTAGCTATATTTTTTATATATATTTTTGTAATATCAATTTTCACAATTTATTACAGTTAAAGATTATAAATTTTACTTTATTATTTGGAATAATTAGTCCCTACCTTCCAGTTGAACTATTAGATTTTTTCACGTACGACCGGGGAAAAGACTAAAAGCAAAACGGACAATTAGAACGTGTCCAATCCTTTCAGAGATTGTTCAAACAAAAATATAAACGCATTCGACTTGTGTTTGACCAATGTTACGACATCGTGAAAGCAAGTCCATGTATTTAGCGGAGCGCGTTCCACGGTCAGAACACCCCATAAAATTTATCACCAGATTAAGCGCCCTCGCCTTAGTTTATGCCAACAGTAAACTCTACGAAGGTGAGCTTTTGTGAGCTTGCGAATCGTAATTCAAAGCTTTCATTGTTAGTTTTAATTAGATTCGTTAGATAACGTGTCTTAACGATTTTTAATTATGAAAGCTTTGTAATGTTGTCCTTAGTGCGCAGTCTCGTAATACGATTTTATCTGAGCTTAGATTAGTGATGATAATTTATTTTAGTTCACCAAATTTATAAATAAAATGGAATTAATGTTTTTTGGGCATTTGACCAAATCTATAAAAAAAATAATTTGTACGTTTTATTAAAAATTAATACGTGAAAAAAATGCTTAAATGAAGTTTTACCTTTTAAAAACTAAACTTATATTGTAATATACTGTATAAATAAATAATAAATTGAGCTTTGGAATCGCTCTCTGAGCATTTCTAATAAAAATGGTTAAATGTTACAAAATTATTTTTCTAAATGTGACAAATTTAAAGTTGACAACAACGTTTACTAAACGACATAAAAATCTCGATAACTAACAAGGGCTCTCAAATACAACAATTATAAATGAGTTGAATGCACAATCATCATCATCATATATATTATTTCTCTAAGCTATTTTTTTGTGGAAACGCCATAACTTCTTTATTTCTGCATCAAAATTAATGATTTTTACGTCATTTTAAAGCTTATGCTCCTGGCTTCTGACCAAAAATAGTCACTTTGTTTAAATTAATGTTTTACTTAACAAAAAAAAAATTAAACATTATTAAATGTTTAATTATTAAACATTGAAAAGCGCCATCTGTGATTACACTCTTTAACTAACTATAACTACTTCCTACCAATTTTATTGTCATTACGATGAACCACTATATTCAATGTTCCAGAAATCAATGAACAAAATGTTTCACAATTTTATTCGACGGCAATTTTATCTCCAAAAAATGATGAGTGTATAACAATTAATGAATATATAATTTCGAATTTGTTACCCGGAGAAGAAAAAATATATCTCAGTTCCGATTCTATCCAGGCTGATGAAACAGACAACAGTCAACTATATCCAATGGAATTTTTGAATTCTCTAAATCCGTCCGGTTTACCTCTTCACAAATTAATTTTGAAAAGAATACTATTATTATGTTAATTAGAAATCTTAACGCTAATCAAGGATTAATTAATGGTACACGATTAGTGGTGACTGACTTAGGCGACTACGTAATCATGGCTAAATTGATTCATTCCAATAAAACTGTACTTATACCCGTATTAATCTCACGCCTTCGGATTCTACTGTACCTTTCCAAATGATAAGAAAACAATTCCCAATAAAGTAGCCTTCGCTATGACCATTAATAAATCTCAGGGGCAAACACTTCAAAGGGCAGGATTGTATTTACCAGAACCAGTTTTTTCGCATGGGCAATTGTACGCGGCCTTTTCACGAGTTCGTAAATTTAGTGATATTTATGTTTGTGTTAAAGATACATACGCTCAAAAAGTTACTCATGATTACATTATTACCGCTAATGTTGTGAACAAAGAAATTTTGTAAAATAATAAAAAAAAAATAAAATAAAAATAAGATATTTTATTTATTATCACCTGCTTTTTCGGCGGTCATTATTATTATTATGAAGTGCGAAATTTTCGCACGGGTCAGCTAGTAATGACTCATAAGACTTATTCATGATGAATGGATCTAATAACTGGTCACATAAATGGTATGATGAGTGTTTTAGATTTTTGAGGCAAACTCCCAGGCCAGTCACACGCTTTTGCTTTTAAAACGCGGAACAGCTTCTTAAAAAAATTAACTAGGCAATAAATTTTCTTCTAACTAGATGGATACCTTATTTTATGTACTATGTAAGAATTAAAATCTGTTTGCTCTTTCGTCTCCTTTGTATTTACGCATCGTTGTTCCCATTGAGTTTAAATTTGATAGGTTGTTGTAAATCCGCTTGGAATGGTTTCTGACAACAAAAAGAAATTATCTTTTTAAATAAAAACAATACCGAAATCAGAATCGAATGCAGGACTGGAATAGAAATCAAAAATAAAGTAGAAGTAGAAATTGAAAGCACGATTATAAATTGAGGATGAGACCGGTCTCACCCTCAATTTATAATCGTGTAATTACTGAATTACATTAGAAAGTAGAGCCAGAATTGAAATCGTTAATAAGATCTAGACCGAGATCATGATTGAAAGAGAGAATTTTATATGAAAACTGATGAAATTCATTCTACATATAATATATATTTATATGTTCAAGAGAAAAAAGCAAAGTCTTTGTATTTAAATATTTATCGAAGAAAGGTAAAAAAGTCGAAACAGTAATAAGAAAATGGTTGCTATTTTTTCGACAAATCATAACATCTTAATCTATAGTATAACTTGAAAACCAAAAGAAAGTAACTTCGAAGAAGTACATGAGTACATGCTTGTTCAAAATGTTCCAAAAAGTTTACCAAAAGCATACTTACAGCAAAGTTGTCTGCACCAGGACAACGCATCCACACATTCCACTAAGGTAACGAATTAGAATTACCGTTGAATACGTCAAATGTAGACCTAATGACGCATCCGCCATTCGGTCTGGATCTTGCACCTTATGATTTTTTTATTTCCTCAAATTAAAGGTAAGCTAAGAGTGTATATACCTCTTAGCTTACAAGCCTCGAACCTTCCAAGAGGCCATTATGAGACGTCCACAAGGAAAACTGGGGCAACTTCATTTTACAATGGCTCCAAAGAATACAAAAATGTGTGAAAATAGTGAGGGAATATACTTCAAAAAACAATAAGTATATCATAAACATAACAAATATGTAATCTTATTAATGAGAATCCAGAAATCTTCAGTATTGCCCAAGTATATATTAAAGTATTTCCTTCAGACCATTGTGAGATATTATTATCAATAATCGTTTCAATAATTGTTTTTTTTCGCGTTTTCAAGAAGCAAACAAACTTGCATGCCGAGTAGGTGGTTATCGTCGCCCGTGAATACCTGCAACCCCATAGAAATCAACAGTACATTGTGACCTCTTAGGTAAAATTAAAATACCTGATGTAAAGAGATCGATGGAGAGGGAGAGGAGGAATAAAGGGGAGAGGCAGTTAGCTGCCGCCATCGTTACTCGAATGATAATGATATGCGTGTTATTTTATTTGTAAGTTATACAAACAATAATTATACAAAAAATTAAAATTATGTTATTTTAATAAAACTATAACTTTTTATCAAAATTTATGCTAAATACTCTAAGAAATCAATTAGTCCAATACAATCCAAAATATGAAATATAATTGAAGTTGAACTCCGAGAGAGTAACAACATCCATTGTTAAATGTTTTAATCGAAATCAAACAAACTTTAACTAATATAAGTATTATGATAGATCGTAATCAATTTTGTATTCTTGTAAATTCTTTTTTGGTATTACTTGTACTAAAAGTTATACAAACACTATTAAAAGTGAATATTCTAAAATAACCTCGCCATAATAAGATATTTTGTAGTGCTTACGGTTTCATCACATACTTTATCAATATCTGATGTAAAAAAATGTTAATAAAAATTAAGTGTCCCAAAAAGTTAAAAGAGTAGAAAGCTTTAAAATCTGTAAGTCGAACAAAAAAAATATTATCGGCTACAAATAATCTAGTGTGAACGATGACGCTTTGCTATTGAAACAAATATTTGATACTTAAGAAAACTGTATTAATGCTGTGGAGTATTATATGCCCTGTCAAAGGCATTTGATTACTTATCACCAAACATTATTCATTGAATTTAAACGTTAGCTAACGTTTAACATAAAAGCTAACGCAAAGAAAATAAAGTATCTACAATATTCTATTCCCAATATCCAATATATCAATGTCAAATTGAAACTTGGAGATAATACTTTCAATTCCGTTAGACACACTTTGATTTTAGGCATTACGACAAACACTAATTCAAAACGGATTCCAAATATTATAAGGGTAGATGGTAAAGTTATTTCTGAAGTTTTTGTTATATTGGATAATTGCATAAAGGAATTTAAAATGAATAAATAAAATCGCGGCGACACTACTTTTATAAATATATTAAACTTGAAAATACTATTGCTTTCTTTTAGTGGGCTAATACGACAACAACGCCATAATATTTTGCGAAAACATTTTTCATAGGACTTATAAGAGGCAAACTAGCATGCAGACCAATGAAAAGTAAACGGTCAAATCCACCAATGGTTAGGCGCAAGCCCAAAGAAGTCGCGAATCCGTTATCGACCTTTTGAAAAGGATGCGGATGTTTCGAGCTTCTCGACCTTAAATACATTCTAGATCTAGAAGCAAAATTTGATATCGTTGTGCCCATGCTCAGAGGTTACAACAGTACTCTAAATGAGGTCGGACCTGCGCCTTATAAATTAAGAAATAATTTTGATTGAAGGAACCTGGGTTGACTTTAACTGAGTTATAAAATTTGAGTAATAAAAAGGGTGTGGACATTCCAATGGCAATTATTTTCTCCGCACTTTTATACAATCAAGATTTGTATTTTTGTTATCACTAGAAAATGCATATATAACAAGAACACTTTCTTCCAATGATTTTGTGCGATTTAAATGTCGAGTAAAACCAAAATTATTTGAAATCCTACGAATGGAGTTCAAATACAAAAGCTTTTCTAAAGTAACTCGTTACCGATACTTCAACGATTTAGGTGTGGTCAAATAAGTTCAATAAACGAAGAAATAAATTGCCACCATTTGACCGTTGTTAAAAAAGGAAAAGTGCTGGCAATGGAAAAATTAATTCAAGAGATTTGGTGAATTACATCGAAGAATTTCTACATATACTGTTGATTAGATCGAGAAGTGTATATGAAAGTCTACAAATGTACATATAAGGAAGATCGTTGCATTGTTAGAATCACAACAATTTACTGTCAGATAGCAGCACGTTCGAGTAGAATATTGTCCTAAAGGGATAGCAACATTAACAAAAGGCTCATCTAGGAAAATTTACAATATCGGTACGTAGGATGAATCACTGAGTTTTCACTATGATCCAAAGACGAAGGCGTCAGTTGATCGTGTTGCTGTATCAACCAAGCGTGTACAAACCAAAACCTACCAAAATGAAGCAAGGGAAAAGATAAATTAGATTGCAAGATTTTTTGACGGATTATACCCTATACCTCGTTACCCTTATAAGATTAAAAAATCATTAATGCTCAATAAAATATTACGAAATGTGCCAGAAGTTTTTACTGACATGTGCTATAAATAACCGAACACCGACTTTCGTGAGATACTACTTTACTAGAATATATTGTCTATTCCTTTGGCTATTATAACAAGGAACTTTCTAGACAGTTCACGTGCCAAACTTATGGTCAAGGTGACCTATATGTTTGACACGTAAACTATCTATAAACTCAAACTATGTCAATTGAAGACTGTAATCAACGCATTACAAAATGAATTTTTTATTCTTAAAAATAAGAAATCTACTCAAAGGCAAACAGTTTTTATCACCGTAAGATGCACTGGCTGCATTTGAAAAGGCGGTTGAAGTGTCTGATGTGGACTGAAAAATGTATTTAGAAAAGTGAATCATACGTATAAATTTTTTTATACTAGCAGATGTAAAGTTCTTTGAAAAATGTATTAAAAAATGATAAATTTTACTGTTCTTTTGTAATATCACCAATGTTTTGAAGCTCTCACGTACGTGCTACCTCAACCATGTAACAGCACAGAATGTAAACGCTCTCGAACTGACAAAAAAAAAAGCAGCAGACAAAGAAAATATGAAATCACGCACGAAGACAAAGCAACTCATATATATTTATGCCGTTATGTTCTCTTTCGTGTGATACCCTACTCAACGTCTTAATACCGATTCTTATTTTTAAAGCTAAACAAACGTAGCTTAAAGTTTTACAATGAAGGATATTTTACAAAAAGAATTTGTCAAGTACACAAACAAACGCATGGCTATCAAAGTTAGTTCATTTCATATTTCCATATCTAAATAACAAACTTACATCTATCCTTACCTTTTACTCAAAAACCAAAAGAAATACTTTCGACTTCGATAAAAAGAGAAGCGGAGCAGCTGCTATTTTCCGAGGAACGTTACTAAAAGGCTTTTAGAAGTGGCTAAATCGTGAGGTGTGGGAAGGCAGGACTCCACTACATTAGCTGAACATGGTCGTAACTCAATTAGCTTCTAGCGATTGCACCATCAAATTAAAATTCTTTTATCGAGTGTGCAAACGGAAAGACCGTCCCATTTTTATCGTTATCACATTTTGAACATTAAGTCGACAACATTTTTTATTATATTTTATTTACGATTCTTTTATTAAAAAAAAATAATGATATCGGAAAGAAGAGGCAGTTGAATAAAGACACCATGATATTTTTCCAGGAATCTAGACAAGGTATTCTTAATAGGAACATTTATTCTCAAATTAGTTATATTGTCTGTATTTGTAGTAGAATATTTTTTGTAGACAATTTTACTGGTAGAAAAAATATTCCAATTAATAATGTGATTTCTTATGATTGACATTTTAACTTATTCTTTGACTGAAAATAAATTCAGGTATATTAATCTATACTAATATGTAAATCGATATCTTCTGCACACTGATTCTCGTTGTATTTCGTAATAGTTGTTCGTTTTTTGACTAATTGATCCCAATTCTACCAATTTTAAATCTACTTTTAGCTATCTAACTCAAAAACGGCTCGATCGATAGTGTTGAAAATTTGTGTACAATAAGAACATTTGGTAAAGATATTATGTAGAATAAGAACATGTGATTGCGCACATGATAGGCTATGCGCAATCACATGATCTTTTTGTACACAAAGAATAAGAACATGTTATAACGACATTATTAGTGTACAATAAGAACATATGATAACGACATTATTAGTGTACAATAAGAACATGTGATTGCACACATGATAGGCTATGCGCAATCACATGTTCTTATTGTACACAAAGAATAAGAACATGTTATAACGACATTATTAGTTTACAATAAGAACATATGATAACGACATTATTAGTGTACAATAAGAACATGTGATAACGACATTATTGGTGTACAATAAGAAAATGTGATTACGCACATGATAGGCTATGCGCAATCACATTTTCATATTGTATTTTCATATTTCATATTGTACATAAAGATAAAGAACACGTGATAACGATATTATTATTTAACTTATAAAAAGACTATCTGCGTTTTTTTATAAGTTACAGACGGTTTGTCCGATTGTGATAAAAATTTGAATCCAGTAAGGACATGTGATTATGAAAGTAATAGTCTATTTTCTATCTGTCTTTTTCTCTGTCTGTATGTTCTTATTTTAACTTGAAGAAAATTTCACTAATCTTAATGAACTTGGTATACACTAAGAACGTGTCATCGCACAAATAATTGCCTGTCTGTCACTGATCTTAACAAAAATTCGTATACAGTCGGAACATGTGATTGAGTGAGTGATATGTGATTTCGATACGCCATATAGTAATCATAAAAATAAATTATATTTGTATTTCGTTAGACGCCATATTCATTTGTTTTATGTAGTTTTGTGTATGTGTTCGAGTGCATGGGTGTGTGTGATTATGCGTGTTCGTATTTGTGAATCACAATTCTGTTGTTGCTTCCCATGATTAAGAGGTTATGTAAATCTGTAAATGACAACAGATTAAAGTTTATGTAAATGTTTAATCTGTTGTCATTTATTTTATAAAAAAATGTGCATACGTATTTCGTTCTTCTCCTACTTGTGACTAAACCATCCGTCCAATTACATACTATAAAACTGGCGATATGTTACTCTTGCACTCGGGAAGGTTTTTGAAAAAAAAATTACCAACTGTCTCCGATTTAGTCTGCGTATCGTACTATCGAACTAAATTATTATACTAATCGTAAAAATTCCCTCACGAATAAGAAGCTACTTGAGTAGGCAATACAAAGATCACAATTCAGAGCGAGAGTAGAATCGTAACCTACTTAAATCGAGAGCGGGTTCGCAGTCAAAAGTGGGACCGCGATCGGAACCGAGAGTAAGACAAATTGGCACCGAGTGCGGGAGCGGGATTAGCGTCGAGGACGGAGTAGCGGTTGAAACCGTGATCGTGCACGAGTCATCGCTTGATTTATAAGACGAAAGAGTTTATTACATCTCCACGCGGACGGAGTAGCGGGCGGAAACCAGTATAAAGATAAACTTTCTGTAAAAGGTCTGTAAAACCGTTAAGCCTGCAGACCGTTCTTGAAACAACGACATATCTATCGATGTGTTTTTGAGCTACTTGAGTTATAAATATTATAAAAGTTCTTCATACTCAAAGGATCGACAATATCTTTGGAACACGTTGTTTGTTTTTGATCTGCATTGTGGCATCCAACACAGTTTTTTAAATAGAAAAAAAATAGTAGCATACCAAACGTCAATAAATGAAAACTTGTCACGTTATTTTGAAAAATACCTTTTCTTCGAATTTTTCGTTACTATGCCTCTTTAACGAACCCATCGACTTTAATTCAGTTTACAGAAATACACGTTGTTTTTTTTAAGCAAAAGAGGTAATTATATTTAGGAATTTACCGTTAAAGTAGTTTAAAAAATACTTAAAAAAGTAATTTTTGAAATTTTTCAACATTGACTTAAGGATACATTCAGACATATAGACATTATTCCAAAAATAGTCAAAACAGATTTCTAGGAGCCTTAAATGTCAAAAGCTGATGAAATGTTTATTTTCGAAAGTCGGACTTCCGTTAATGTATCTTATTGACTTATGAAAATTTTTCAATTTCATAGCGGGAAGGCATAAAACGTCACTTTTATAATATTTCAACTTCTACGTCTTTCAAACACTTAATTTAATTCCGATTTGATTTAAGTCATTCGAAGCAGTTTTCTAAGGAGAAAAAGATAAACGAGTATCAAACATCATTTCATCAAAAATTACGAACTTATTTTGAAAAAATCTTTTTCTTTTTGGAATATTTCGTTGACGATATATTTCGAGTAAGCTCACCGATTTCGATACAACTTACGACGACCAACATTGTTTACTAAGAAGAAGAGCTAGTTACCGTTTGGAGTTAATCATTAGAGTAGTTTAAACAATATAAAACATAAAACACTTATTCAAAAAAATTTCCACACCAGGACCTCTTAAACAAATCAACCGACCTTAATACATTTAGCAACGATCAACGCTGTTGCTTTAGAACTACTGGATAGATTATAGATATAATTAGAGTCATAAATAGACAAAATGTCATAAAAATAATTTTAAAAATTTTTTCTTTAATATTACCTAATATCTCTTGAAAACCATTTCTATGCAGATATTGCGTTTGATGAACTCGTTTCGGGAAAAGCTTTGGTTAGATTGTGGTACCGATCGGTAGAGTAACCTAACAATTATTAAAAAAGGATTCTTCTAAAAATTTTTTTGAGGTTTCTCCAAATTTTAAAGGCAAAATTAATTCAACGTTTCAGGAAGTCTAAGTTAAGTGGAACTCTTTCGAATGATCCGAAACTTTATCGCAACTAGACTTCGATCGGTTAACCCGTTCAAAAGTTATGACAGGTTGACAAACACACACTTGTTATCGAGTCCTTGCCAGCCACTCTATTTAATTCGTCCATCCATCTTTCTTTTGGTTTTCCTTTATTCCTTTTATTAAGCGATCCCGTCCACGTAGTAACTTTATTTGTCCACATGCGCCACATGACCAGCCCATTTCCTTTTCAGTTTTTTACAATGTTCTAAGGCGTCTATTACGATTGCTGTTTTTCTTATACACGTTTTCTATCTCTCCGTTTTATATTTAGAGTACTGCGTTCCATTGGCTTTGACAGGTTCGTATTTTGTTTTTTTACGTTACTATATGTTTGGCTGCCATATCACAGACATGGAAGTATGTAGAAATCTATTCATTTCATCTATGTGTCTAGATTTAGAAAAGAATATTTGTTTGCCTAAATAAATGTTTTCTTGTACATATTCTAGCTGAATGTTGTTAACATTGATGGGTGTTTTTGGGGCATCAGTCATGATTTTCGTCTTAGTAGAATTTAATTCCAGGCCGATTTCTTGGATAACCAGAGCAATAGATAAAAATACATGGAAAAATATGGTGTGGCCTTTCCCAGCTCGAGAGGCCCTTAATAAATAATGGAATTCAATTTCTTTACACAAATAATTTATATAAATAGTAATTAGTAATGCACGGTATTAGTTTAGTTGAATCAAAATTTAAAACAAAAAAATTGAATGTATGTCTTTTAAGCTATTTTAGTAATATTTTAATGCTATGTTTTATTTATTCGACTTGCTGATAAATTCTTAGAACATGAATTGAATGAATTGTTAATGAACAATTCATTCAGTTATTGTTTTATGAGATAAATTTAAATTATTAGTAGAAATAATTTTTAAACAAATTAATATTTTAAATTATTTATATATATACATATATGTGAAAACTCGATTATTGAAAGTCGTGATGAAAGTAACTTCCCAATTTTATGAAAATAATTCAATGTTCATACCAGAAAGTTAAAAAATTAGTTCTTGGGGAAGTATTAAATCTCTCTCGAAAGATTAAGTGATAAGTACAAATCACAAATTAAAATATTGCTCTTAGATGGTGCCGGAGAACGTGAGCATTGGTCCCTGTATAAATATTGCATTTCCATGTATGAGTATGTATTTTTCGAACAACTTCGTTATTTATGAATATTTTTTTATGCGATTTAATGTTCTTATATATTGTTTCGTTAAAACTAAGAAAAATACTAATAATCAAGGATTAATGAAACACATCGATTTAGTACAAATTTATATAACGTGCATTTTGATTCTATAATACAATTAAATTCATATTTAGCATTAAAAATAATATATATAAAAAAAAACGGCCAAGTACCAGTCTGACTCGCGCACCGAGGGTTCCGTACTAACCTGTAGGTATATGAGTAAAAGTTCATCTATCACGACAATCAAGTCATAGTTATAGTATTTTTATTGCAAAATGAAATCCATAACATTACAATGTGGAAAGCTGAAGGAGTGTAAATTTAAGACAAAGGTCTCTTTATCGTTTCAGTAATCCTTTATTTTATATTAACACATATCATTTATTGTATAATATAACTGAAATACCTACACTAACCTTGCAGCAGTCTTGCTGAAGTTCTTTTATCAAAGTTGTTTATATACAAAGCTTTATAATCACTATTTAGAAATCTGGTTCAAAAATACTAATTGAATATTAAATTTGAACCAGATATCTAAATGGTGACTCAACAAGCGTCTACCTGTTTCCGTTATCAATATCGAGCGAAAACGAGCAAAAATCACGTTTGTTGTATGGGAGTCCCCTTAAATAATTATTTTATTCTGTTTTTTAAGTATTTGTTGTTATAGCGGCAACAGAAATACATCATATGTGAAAATTTCAACTACCTGACTATCACGGTTCATGAGATGCAGCCTGGTGACAGACGGACGGATGGACAATGGAGTCTTAGTAATAGGGTCCCGTTTTTTACCCTTTAGGTACGGAACCCTAAAAATATGAATTCCGTTACGTGATTTCGGAGAAATAAGATTACTTACTTATTTATGATATCAAATTTTAAAATCCATGAAAATGTATATATAGTATTTGTGTCCGTGTGAGTGCACACGAAATTCAATTTTTATAAACATAAGCACACGTATATGTGTATATATATATATATACATACACATATACATTATACAACTATATATTATTACTTATTTGTCGAAATTGAAAGCTGTCACATCAACATAGAGTATATTTCTGTAACATATTTACAAAGAAAAGTAAATGATTGATGTAGCAGCGTAACAATTACACGAGTGCGAAAGATATGAACGCAATTACAACAGATTTCGCATTATTTTACCTAGCGTTGTCGCTTTGGCCTTTACAAAGCGGCAACGTAGGTTTAAAAACAATCTCTGTTTATTTATTATGTGGACCCTCAGTAATTCTGACAGAACCCTAAAAATGTATCGAATATCTTGTTTTTAGCTTTTAAGTCATCTTTATAGTAATTTTTATGAAAAACGGTTTGATTAAAGGATTCTTCAAAATTCTCACGGAACCGTAAAAAAATACCGAATATCTCTTTACTAATTATTAGTTATCGCCATCCTCCATTTCTATATTATTCTTTTTTATTGGTTAAACTGTAAGGGTTATTAGTAATCCTTACGAAACCCTAAAGAAGAATCTAACCCTGATATTTTTTGTTGTGGATAATTTTCGTTCGCGACTTTACCCGTGTGGACATAGAATAGATCCCTGCATATTTTATGTCGACTGATGATGCTGTGTCCATCATGATACTGATCCCGGTTCTCGTCTTTCATTTCAACTTGATCGAGATCAATATTGCGATTTGCAATCTAACCTCTGATTTAATTGCAATAAAATTATCCCATATAAGTTTCCTATATATAAGCAAATTTATATAAAAAGTCACAAAAATATTCTTTGGTGTTTAATAATTGAAGAATCGTCAAACAATATTCTTTTTACATATTATTTGACCATATTAATAAATAAACATAAAAGTTATTTATCAAAAACAGGTGACTGTCTATGCAGTACTCTGGTGAAAAGTTTTTTTCAACGAATTTGTTGCAACTTAAAAGGGTGTGGCCTATTTGTAAAGCCACGACTTTCTAAAAAACTTGCCAATAGTAGTATTCACGGACATGTATGTATTTGTGTTTAATAGCACAAAACCAAAAGATCTGAAAAGCAAATTAATTTTTGCCGCGTCATTCTAATTATACCATAATTTTAGAATAAATTGTATTCTTATATGTAAAATTAAGAAACAGCTTTCCTTGAAACTGGTATTATTTAACCTAAATATAGCATTCAGGAGAAAATTTACTATTTTTCTGTAATATAATCGAATAGTGCCATTTCTCGACACGTTAGCTTTTTGCAATCGTTTCGAATCACCTTCAAGAATAAGCCAATTATTGTAAATCGTGTCATTTTCAATACGGAATTAGAACGAAATCCATATGGCATAATGTAATAAATAAATGATTTTTTAAATTAAAGAACGAGGTTATGAGTAGAAGTAAACGTCAATTTAATAGAAAGAATCTATCCCTTCTTTGCAAAACCATTTTTAAATTGAAGTAAATTTTACTGTCGAAATATGAAACCATTTAATTTTCATATAATAAATTCAAAGTCTTAAGAAAACAAATTAGATTTACACTTAACAAAATAAAATAATATTAATAAAAAAGTGTGTCAGCTCCGACGCACGAATGGAGTTTACTGCTTTAAAATGATATCGTACATATAGATTAGTTTAATGGTAAATCAAAGCATCTACTATATTATTCAAAGCATAATACACAATTCATTTATTTATGTTAATAGTAAAACAATTAATTCGTCATTTAAGAAAATATTGAAAATAATTATGTTATACAATAAAATTTTTAGTAAGATTGATTATCTTGGGTAATGTTTATCACAGGAACAATAGCGGTATCATTAAACACTGAAACAATTGGTTTATGGTAACTAAAATATGATACATGAATATCGGAAGATTCATGTGTGATAAATCGTGAAAACATCGTATCAATAGTTGTACCATAGCTAGTTGTCCCTAGTGTTCTGTCAAAAATTAAATCTAAATTTAGTTAATCTTTCAGAAATTGTACTAAACGGAAACCATCTTCTTTATTAAAATCAATATTAAAATCTCCACCAACTATATGTGGAAGTTCATGGTAACGTTTCTTCAATAGTTTTGAACCCCCTTCTGTATACACTAACAATGATTCGTGGAGAAAATATTTGTCACATTCTGATTGATTGAAATGTAAACAGTAACCATGACGATTTATTTATTTCAGAAACCATGACGATCATTTATCTAACACTTGATCTTTACTCCCATAAAATTCCATAACCCGGGCCTAAATATGAAATCGATTCTTAAGGAGTAAATTCCAAAAAAACTTCAGTCAAATCAGATTCGCATTAAAATTATAGTGTGAAATGCTCTTATAGTGAAAATCTATCTTCGCTTATTTGAAACATTAACTCAATACATTGAAACTATATCCTTTTAAAATAATTGACTGTTTTCCCCATGATACAAAAATCACGCAAATGAGAATATTTGAAATTGATAATATTATATATACTTAACTCTGATAGAAATGATCCTGTTAAGAGAAGGACTATGAAAGTAAGTGTCAATGAGTCTAAGGTGATGGTATTTGAAAGAGGCAAAAGCACGATTGAGTGTGATATATTTATAGAAGGTGGGAACGTCGTATAAGTGAAAGAGTTTGTATACTCGGGTAGTCTGTTTACAAATGATGGTGAACATGATATAAATATCGGAAGGAGAGTTAGTGCAAGAAATAAAGTGACTGAGGTTTTGCTCGCTATTACGAATAGTTAAAGCGTCTCACGACAAACGCGTTTAGCTGTCCATAATGGGATCATGATCCTTAAGCTTATGTATGTAGTGAAAACTGCGTATGGTAGAAAAATAATGAAAGTAGAATCAATGCAGCGGAGATGCGATCGCTGAGTAGTATGTATAAAGTGTCTCGGAAAGATAAATGTATAATCAGTTTTGTTAGAGAGCGGTGTGGTTTGAAGGAAGATGGAGTGACTGGAGTAGAGAGGTGTGTTGTGGTGGTTTGGCCACCCGGAGAGGGTGAAGGAAAGTAGACTGACAAAACAAATCTATAAAGCGAATGTGTGATGGAAAGGTCGGCAAGGGTCGCCGTAGAAAATATATATACAGGCCACATTGGTGGCATATTGAGGAAGGGCCAAAAATATAAGCACCCGAAACCGACGAGCTTGCATGAAAATATTGATTGATGTCAGTGTGGTAAGAGAGTTATGCAAAGATCGTACCATGTTCAATTTTATATTCTAGTTTTCTGGGAAATAGTCGTTAGTTTATATTATTATTATTCTTATTAAATTCTATGTTGCAAAACAAAGACTATTTGTTTGAATATTCATAATTTCAATAAATTAACCTATAATTCATCTGTTACCATGAGTGAATCGAATACATGCAGATGGACGAAAAAAAGAGAGGGAGTTGCCGGTTGAATCATAAAAAGTATAATAACAGTTCATGTAAACCTCTATTTCTCGCAAACACGATATTGAATCGATAGACTCGTCGTTTGAGAACAAAATATCATTTTTCGTAACAGATCCCGCAAAAGCAGCCTGTAAATATAACGACGCTGAGGTGGGAATTATATTTATAATAAATTATTTTCATAGATCCAACGTCGCTGAAGTTTCTTCTGTTTCTGTGGATATCTCATCTCGATTGAATAAACATTCGAGAGGGCCATCCGCCGCCTGGCCGCGTCTCTCGAGGCGCGCCGTCGTTTCGCGTCGTACAAATTCGGAGCGGTAGGGTGCGACACTGATTTTCTTTATTTTACAAACAGAGAAACGAGCGTTTCCCCAATCCCCGTGAGCGTTCTCCGAAAGCTTCGAGGGCAAAGCTCTTCGTGGAATAGACGATAAAACATTTGGCGGCGTATTCCTTTCGTATGCCCGCTGTTTTTCGCCTTATTCGTCGTTCGCTATTTTAGTTCTATAAAGCTCCACCACTATTGACGGCGTTACGAATTCAACACGAGGTGGAGATGTGTTTTTGATTTTTCTCCTGTTGGATCCGAGTCTAAAACATGCTGACTGTCGATTACATCACTTCAATTAGGTTTATAATTTTTCTTTTCCATTGATGTTATCGTATGTATTAGGTTACGTCAAATTTACAAAAACATTTTAATTGAAATAAAAATTTTATTTTCCTTTTTGTTTTACAATGTTGTCTTTTAAAATTGAAGTTATAAGTATATCTACCTCTGTATGCTAATGAGTAGCTGTGAAAAAGTCACATCACTCGAAAAACTGATAACCGTTGGGAAGAAAGGTTCTGGAGTGATGACCATGACCTTGACGTCGCAGCGCACGATCTGGATACGCGGTAGCGGGTCAAGCCGAGTTCAAACTAACAGAACTGGCGAGAAGCATCGTGTGTAATATTACACGAACCATTTGCAACCGCTTTTTACTCCTCACAACTCAAAAACTATTTCATTTAAACATGTCAAATTTGGCTTATATATTGAGACTTGCAAGATGTGCTCTAAATTTCATAAACACACCTCTAACGGTTATTAGATTATTAGCGTCCAAAAATCGTCATTTTTATCATTGACTGACTCTAACCCAATTCCAGATGACTTAGAAAGTTCAAATTCGGCATCCAAATAGGTAGTTGGGTAAACACAAAGGAATAAATCGGAAACAAGTAAATTTTATAATTTTATTACAATTTTTCAATTAATTAATTCTATTAAGAACACTTACTTATAGTGCCGGTAATATAGGAATCAGCAACCAAAATTGATGACAGTCAGTTTTTACGTGAATTTTCAGGTCTTCATATATAACGAATGGAATAGCACCCTTAATTTTTAGGGTTCTGTACCACAACTAAAAACGGATCCCTTATAGGATCACTTTGTTGTCCGTTCGTCTGTTTGTCAAGACTCTTTTTCTCAATAACGTGTGGAGTTTTCAATCTGAAATTCATATCAAATACTCAGGTCTACAACACCTTTAAGCTGTAACAAAATCAAACTTCTATGTCGACGCAATCAAAAGAAATAGCAATTTATGGCGCATATTATAAAATTCGCAACTACTCGCAAGGGAATCAAAACCTAAAGGGTACTCCAGCCGATCTAGAATCTTGAAATTTGGCACGAAGCAACGTTTTATAGCCTACATAAAGGAAAAATTCCGAAAACCTTAAATATTTACTTACATCACATTATATATTTTTTATAATAATTATAAACTTATTGTCCTTTTCAGGTATCAAGTTGAAATTCATATGAAATACTTAGGTCAATTACCTTAAAGCTGTGAAAAAAATATAAACATGATTGTAGTTACCGCATCGGCCGCGACTTATCTCTATGTACGGGGAAGGGACAACATTGTACCGCGTATGTACGGCGCAATCTTAAGGACGCCGTGACGGATGGATCATGTAACAGATTTTATTTAAATAACCCAGGCGCTGCAAACGGCCATTGCGAATGCTTGCATTTTGAAGTGTTTAATGTCAGAGTGATAACTGAATAAAGGTCGCTACAATGTCAAATTAATGTTGTAATACAATGTATAAATACAACAATATACGGCAGCAACCTCAATAGGTATACTTCACGTTCTCGTCTGATTGTTGTGGGAGACATCAATATCGATTTTAGAATGAATTCTAAAAATGGAATTTCCACATATTTTTCATCCATAAACATGTTTCCGTTAATAAACACTAGCACTACAACAAGTAGTACAACTATAGATAACGTTTTTTTGAACTTCAATGTTCAATGTGGTACCGTTCATACCTTTTTCAATCACCACTTACAGATCTGGTTCAAATTTAATACTTAATTAGTATTTTTGAAGCAGATTTCTAAATAGTGATTAAAAATCTTTGTATATAAATAACTTTAATAAAAGAACTTTTGCAAGACTGCTGCAAGGCTAGTGTAGATATTTCAGTTATATTATACAATAAAGGATATGTGTTAATATAAGATAAAGGATTACTGAAATGATAAAGAGAGCTTTGTCTTAAATTTACACTCCTCCAGCTTTCCACGTTGTAATGTTATGGATTTCATTTTGCAATATAAATACCACAATTATGACTCGATTGCCGTGATAGGTAAACTTTTACTTATATACCTACAGGTTTGTACGAAACCCTCGGTGCGCGAGGCCGACTCGCACTTAGCCTCTTTTTTTTAATACAAACATATTAACAATCAAAATTGATCCATTAATACCTACTAAAACAGTCATGTAAGATCCCTAAAAGACAATTATATCCCGTAATCATACGAAAACAGTAGTTTAACAAAAACCATTTTGTTTAAATTTTATTATGAATAAGTACCTACTAATAATTCTTGTACAAAAAGTAGTGATATCCCATTAAAAATATAAACAAGAAATGAGAGCCAAGTTCAATATTATGATATGTGCCTTGGTTGTTTACTTCAACGACAAAAGAAGAGAGATCTAAATGGGTGCCAAGTTCAATGGTCAGTCCTGAAATTTATTTATAACGACATAAAATAATTTATAACCACTTATAATATCATTTCTTCTTATAACTTAGGGTAATATATAGGAGCCTAAGGTCTGACTTGACTAGTTTTCATACAGGAATTATATGTTCTTATTTTATTCTTGCGAAAATTTGGCACGCTGGTAGAAATAAGCCATCGAACATAGGGCTCCTTCATGACTGTTTTAGTAGGTACTTAATAATAATTCGTGATTCATAAAACTAGCTAAGTCAGACCTTAGGCTTCAATATACTATCCTAAGCTATAAGAAGATATGGCATTTTAAGTTGTTATAAAATATTTTATTTTGTTATAAATAAATTTCAGAATGACCATTGAACTCGCACCCATTTAGATCTCACTTCTTTTGTCGTTAAAGTCAACAACCAAGGCACATTATCACAACATTGAACTTGGTTCTCATTTCACATATATATTTTGAGGGGATGAATTTCCACTGGGTGCACTGGTGACCTGGTCAAGGTCACGGGCCAGCGTCGGTAACGGGTGGCCCAAGACCGTACGTCGTCCCTAACTGTGGACATTCAAAGGCTAAAGTGAACGAATGAACTTCTTTATTCTTAGAAAATAATACTTAATTATTTAATAAATGGAAATATTCCTTAAATATATAAAATTCCTACGCAAACAATCACTTTACTTTGGCGTCGTTATATTTTTGTGGTAAATAATAAACAAAACTATCACATTCGATGTTGTTATTTAAGTATTTATTTCAATTTTAGTTATAAAAACGTGATTAGTAAGTTGTTTTTTCTGCGACAAAAGCATATCTACCGACACGAAAATAAGTTGATAGTATATTTTTTACAATTATCCCAGTGCCATTTTGTTTTTTTCCTTATAACATAATATAAATACCATTATCATATTCGTCATATTGTTATTAACTACAGATATATAATTTTAATCCTCGTAAATAATGACTGAAAGTATTTCAATGAAGTTTTTTCATTAAAATACAAATAAAACTCCAACAAATTATGTTTTGTAGATTTAATGGTTTTGCATGAAACCACAGGATCACGAGCGGATCGCAAAGCCTTATTAATCCTCGCTGAAAATACATAACTGAATTCATTTTGTTGGGCAAAGTATTAAAAAAATACCAACTTTTATTGTAAATTATATCCCTGCTCCGGGGATACAGTTCGAAACGGTTTAATTATTTTTAATAATGCTTTTTTTTATTTCACCTATTTTCATTTACTCCATTAAAATGTTTAACATTATTATTAGGTATATAGATAGGTATTACGCACTGCATAATATTTAAGGTTTTAGCAAATAAAAACGTGATAGGTTCTAGTTAGTCTGCCTGAAAACTGTTCACGACTAATAAATTTTTCAGGCGTGTAAGTGCGCCGCGGCAGATGTCGCTAACGACTCCCCGCACGGCGCGGCACACGCCGCCCACAAGCGCCGGCTGCTTTTTTCATTTGCATTTTAGTATCCTGAACACTAAATAAATATGTACTATCATAATAAAGAAATGAATTATTTAACTTAGTAACTGTAGTCCTTTCTTTTCCGATAACGTTTAGTGCGCATGTCTGATAAGTTTATGATTCGTATACTTAATTTAACTTTTGCCCGTCACCTTGCCCGTGTGAGCATAGAAAACCAAGTTCCTTAGATATTAAGCTAGATAAATTACCGCCATCTCATCGGTTCCAAGCCGTCACCAAGCAGACGGTATCCTACCGATTAGGACGTCTTGAGTTAAATTTGTAATGTTTAGATCCATCGAATCTATTTCCACGGGTTTCGCGAACACCGTTAAAAAGTAAATCTTCAGCCATTTAAGTCTGGCAGAAGGTTTAGTATGATCAAGCTGAACCGAAGAGGAACGACGGTAGTACAGGTGTCAGACATGGGATAGGGTAGTTGCGCACGAGTGACACGGAATACCAACAAAAATATCTATCTAGTTATAAACTGTTCTGTTCAGAGGATAAATTTCTTTTTGTTTTCATCTAACCGCAACGAACAGAAAATAGATAATCACTTAGTTGGTCATGGTTCTCCTATTAGTGTTTAATACTAAATTCGTCTTTTTTTTAATCTAGTTATATTAGCAACTCCTATCAACCCCTTATAATCATAAATACCTAAATCCTTTGTTCCCATGACACCTTTGTTGTGACGAGACCTCACGAATGGTCCCTCATTCTCAAACCCTGACGTGTCGCCGCACACGGCACCGGCCTTCCTTGAGTCACGTCACGCCACCTCCGGCGCCCCGCCAACCTCACGTGGTTATAAATACCCCTTAAAGCCCTAAGCAGGCGCTCTCCGTTCACACAATCCTGACAGCCTCTGTGCCGCCAAGACGTGTGTTAACTTGTAGGAACAATAATTTTTTATTTAGTATTTTCGTTTTTAAAAACAGTCAGTTCCGAAGCGCAAACTTAAATATCTATGTCTCTTGTTTAATTTAAATCACAGCAAACAAGGTCCTCAACAGACAGCAAGAACCGCATCAAGCATAGTTTGCAATCCCAAGGAAAGTTGGCACCGACCCGATTTCATTGCTACGTAGCTAGCACGGAAAAGTCGTGCTTAGACTTAGTGGGCGTTAATTTACTACGGAAAGGCATTACTGTGAATAACGTGGTTTTCGTGTGTACATGGCAAATATTGAAGTTAATTTAAAGATTCACCGTTTTTCTTCCGTACTTTAAACGTAGACTAGAATGTTTTTGATTTTTTTTAACTAATTTAAAACAAAATAAACTTTAAAATTCTATAAGGTTGGGTATAAATTAATCTTTCACCTTCATTTAATAAAATTAGGCTGTACCTATTTAACTGAGTCAGTTTCGCTTGTTTATAAATGTAAATCATTAACATGAAAAACGTTTTTAACAAATTTTAAAGACATTGTTTTTTTGAAATAAACTTATTTTTTGTACACACGTAAAAATATAAACAATATATAATATTGATATATTTCAGCGCAACGAAATATTTGCGAGATATTCATAAATAGCCCTTCAGTTGTAAAACAAATCGATTAAATTAACAAAATATTCATATTATAAATTTATTTGTTAAATTTTTAGTTTCAATTTAATTTATAAAAAAATATTATAAATTAAATTGAAACTAAAGCTATTATAATAAAATTATTTTTCATCCTGACAATTTCTCACGGGAAACATTTTAGATTTATTTTTATTTTGTAAACGCCGCGGCCCATACACGTCCTCGGTTAATCTCGAAAACGTGTCGAAAGATATAAATTGAGCGGGCGGCGCGAGCGGTCAGTGCGATGTGCAGTATCAGCGCGTAAATTGTTTCCTCGATGAGCGAATTCTGCGGAGTCAGCTCTTTATAAAGCTTTTTACACGTCACGGCAAGGAAGTGAAAAATTTCTTCTCGGGCAACAACTTAGTACCGCATCCCTAATGGAGATTCATCGACGACAGTATTGAGCGCTATATCTCTCTTCATTGACCCGCATCTTCCATCACGGCTTACACTAGCCTTGTATAAGTGGACGAGTTTTGAAAAATGTAAAGCTGTAAATTATACTCGTTTTGTAGCAAATTAAGAAAACGATGAACACGAGAAAGTGAGGCGCGGGCAATAGACTATTGAAGAAATTGAATCTAACGATATCGTAAAGGCGGGCCATCACGAGAAACAAAAGCTTACGTAGGATAGCATAAAAGTCGTTAGTGTTTTAAGCTGGCGTTGCTCGATTTCCAGCCAAATAGTATAGTTACTTTGATTTAAATAAATATGTAAGTTAGGTTAATGCTTATACGTCGAAGTTCTTTCTATTCTCACAATATTCTAAAATTTACTATCAATCTTATAAAACTGTCAATGTGATGAATATTGAATGGAACTGCTTCTATACAACTCGAAGATAGAGATTGATCCACTAACAAATCGTATCGTTATGAATTTGACATCCGATAGAATACTCTGCCGATATCGTATCAGACGTCATAAGACCACGTCGGACATTACCTGTGTTCCTAAACTACTACAAGCTGACTACATTAGACAAAAAAATTAAATGGGTACTTTTCCGATTCCATTATTTGTTTCAATTCCATTTTGTGGCGTACAACACAAGCAGAATATTTTTTCATTAATGTTTAATGTTTAGCTATTGCGTTGAAAAATCATAGTGTTTTTTAATTTACCATTAAAAGAAGGCATAGAGCATATCGTGTAGATCACACGCTTTTAGCTTCTAGACGAGAAGCTTTTTACATCAATTAAGTGTGTAAAACTGTTGTTATTCATTATTTAAAAGATAAAACATAAATGCTATTAACTCAACTACATAAACTACAAATTTAAATGTCAGAAACCCGTTACACTACCAAAATATAACACTATGGATACTTATGTACTCTACGTACTGATCGCTAATCGGGATATTCATGAACTACTAGTAATACAACCATTACAGTTAGATCGTTAAAATCACATCTTGTATCGTTAAGAGATTTAAGCAATTTACATCAAAGTCGCGAAATAGATGGGTAGTCCATTCGACCCACTATTAAATTTTTAGTGTTGCTTTTAGCGCAATTGGGCTGTTGTTTTGATCCGTCTACCGTGATGTGTAAACATACCCATTTGAGTTATCGCGCTGGTCGCCAACAAAAGGAGCATCGTCGAAGACTCTCAGAGCGCGTTTACGCCACGGCTATTGTCTAACAGATTTTAGTCGCAGGATTGATAACGCCACATTCTGAACTCGGGCACAGAACAAAGAATCTAGAATTTTTGCTTCTTTCGCTTCAACTTTATAAACACACAGTCGCTTGAAAGAACTGCTTACAATCTGTGATGTAAAATAATGTCCTACAAACCTACATTTTTTTTAACAGTCGGAACATCCGACGAATTTATCAGTCGAGTCACAAAGCATTGTATAAAATAGTTCCATAGCGAAAAACACTTTGTTAGGCCGTAATGCGCGAAAAAGTTTCCGTCTAAAATAGAATCCCGAAAAATGAGATTTGGGCTCGCTCGATCCGTCCCGTACTGCATTCGGTATTTACAACACGATGGCGCTCTCGTTTAGAAACTATTTTTAGAACTATTTTTTTCTTTTCATTGTTTTGCCATCAAAATTAAAACAGGTGTTGTCAAATACGTTTGAAACTAATTCTTCATTTTGGGCATTGTTATTTAGATAATAAAAAATCAATCATAATGCATTTGTGTTTACAACCCACCTTTTTTAAAATTCGTATATTTTGTTAATTGAAATATTTTTCAAATGAATTTCCATTAATTAGTTAATTGAAAATGATTTTTCAAATGAAAAATATTTTAATCAAAACTCTAATTAGTGTCTATCTTCAAAGAAAATAATTATTTCTGTATAACGTATATTTTTAAAGTTTAGAAAACTATAAAATACAATTTTCTTTGACTACTGACACTGTTAATGACGACGAAAAACCACAGTATTTATATTTCATTAATTTTTTTTCATGTAACAACACGTAGATCTGACAAGAAGTCGGCAATTTTTTACTGGAATATTTTTGGTAGGATTCTATGAATTCTCATTTACATATGTATATAAATAAATTATATTATCATAATCACCACTAAATATTATTAAAATGTTTGTTTAAAATTTTATTATAATTGTATTGATTATTATTTTACTGAGTCTTTATTTTTTAAACATTTTTTTTTTCATAGTTACTACTCAGTTTAAAAACTTTAGCCCAAATTCTAGATTTGTTTAAGCTTTTAAGCAAATTTTAGATTTGTTTAATTTACCTATAAGCCAGTAATTACCCAAAATTGACGTATTGATACTCCTATAAGATTCATCTAGAAACACTACCTCATTTTCATAATTTTAGCTTCTGAAAAAAGAAGTATTTTGATCAAGCTCTTCTATGAAGTAGAAGTGGCAATAGAAGAGCTCAAAATGGTGCTTGTAAAATATAATATATTTTGCGGGAATTATTTTGAGTTTCATTTTTTGACCAGAATAGACCGTCCACACACTGCGATGAGTCTGTGGGCAGACAATTTTTGGTCAAAAAAGAATTCAGCCTTGCGCCTTCTGCTTGCTTAGTTTGAAAAACTGTAACTTTGTTCAATAAATTGTTAAATTATCTTTTATGATAAAACAACAACTTTTGAGGCAATACCTCAAATTCTTTCACTTGCGTCTTAATTAGTGTGAGTGAGACGGTCATACTTAATTTTTTAAACTAAGTATGGAAAATGAATTATTACGAATAAAACAAAATTATTACTGAGATTAGCTAATAATAAAGAATTTGATTAAAAACCTTATAAAAATATTTTTTATTTATAATATTTTGATGTTCCGAAGTTTGTCGTTTTTTGTACTATAAACAATGAGAAGCAGAAAGAAACAATAATAAAAGACTTGACCTTTAACACCTGAAATGGTTTCAAGATAATAAAAGAAACGTTAGTCCAATAAAAATGAAATTGATATTTCTTTTTATTTTTCTTTGTTTACAAGACACCGGCGTGTAATACTGCCTGCGGTAGATTACATTTTTATAATCAGCATCGTCTCCTTGCGAAGAAAATTAAAGATAAATTGAAATTAATCAGACAATATTTTTACAAAAGATGGTTTAAAATATATTGGATCGAGCTTTGATAAAACGTACCGAACGTATTTTCGTAACAATCAGTATATGAACCACCAAGGCTGCGCGTCGTACAGATGTCCAACGAGATGACTGAAAACCCACGCTACTGGAATGGCCTTAAATTTCCAAACCAAGAACTAATACCGAAACAAGAATCTGCTCTTCAAAACTCTAATTGTGTTGTTCATGAATGATTAAGGGGACTGACCGGAGACTCGTATAAGCGGCAGTTTTGATAACAAAATATGACTTACACTGTGTTACTAAATGTGTTACTTGCTGTCAAAATCACATTCTCGTTTATAAACAATTAAAAACATCAGTTTATAATTTTATATGACATACATTCAGTTCTAAAAAACAAAGTTTTCAAATTAAAACTTTGTTTTTAGAACGGAAAACTGTTCTATTATAATTAAATCTTTATTTTAAAACGACTGCTTCACAATATCTCGTGTTGCAGTCAAGATCCGTAATTCACAAGATAATTTCTATATCTGTTAACGATATAGAAGTTACAAATACTTAAAAGCAAAAATAATAAGATACATTTAAGATTCTATAAAAATCTTCTGGAAACTTTCTAAAAAAGTAACTAATGATCTGAGAATGACAATGCTGAATTGTGTAAACTGCTTCAACTTGAGCAGGTGGAACACTAAGACTTTGTCGTAAATTAGAGGGAAACCTTCACTTATTACTGTTTTAGTACATGAGGAACTGAACTTTGCTTTGCCTCTTTCCAAATTGGCTTGAAAAAATGATAACTTACCATAGAAAAGTTATTTATGTTCATTTGTAGCAGTATTAAACTGTAAAATATACGTATTTATGTTATTTGTTGAGTGCTACCTATACTTTGTGTAGTACCAGTTTTTATTGAAAACCAACTGCAAAGTGACAAAACAGTCACTTCGACATAGGTAAAGCAGTGTTCAGAAAAAAATTGTTTTTAATACACTTTTATTTCGTGTATAATCGCATTTTTTCCAGTGAATACATCTACACAGACAAACTTGAGAAGCAAAACCGTATCAACGCACAAATTTCCATCAAATTAGTTACGGTCCTAACGAATTATTTTTACATAAGATTTGCTCGTTTAATAGAAGAAGATATTGAACTTCAGATTCAGATGTCAAATTGTTTGTCAAGAACTTTTGTCATTAAATCTGAATGATGTATTTTTCTCACATTACAAAACGATGTGAGCAGCATATTATACTGCAGAGAGATAACACAAAAAGCACGCTCTTATCGACTCCAGGTCCCGAGTCGGTCCTCTGTCCGGGAGGAGGGGCCGCGACGCGCCCCTCGCAAGTATGTGACTGACTCCGAGTTAGCGCTCGAATCCTTTAACAGATTATTCCCGTTCGTCTGATGTTTTTCTGGTCTAATCGTATTCGTGAGTTATAATGTTTCATTTTTTATATGTTTTCCGTTTGGATTGCTATCATATTATATTATATCTTGATATACTGACAATAGTGCTGTGTAGATATATATCTGCGACTTTCATTAATGACTAATAGCTACGCCGACAGGACTGACGACTCTCATTATAGCGATATCGTTGTATATAAATTTTGATTCGTTGAAGATTTCGTTTTGTCCTGTTTAGATTATAATACCTTTAATCTCTTTCGTTTACAATGCCAGTGTAGCTCGCGCGGCCGAGACGCGAGAGAAGCGATTTGGAGCCCACACTTGCACCATTGAGCGTTTTTCTGATTTTTATCTAAATTGTAATATTAATGGAAGTATCTTTTATCTAAACGATGAAAAAAAATTGATACGTCGCGATTTTGTCCAAAAAAAATGCACTAAAGGCAAATTTGTTAAAGGAAATAAATATGAAATAATGAAAAACAAAATATTCAGAATTTTTAAAAGAAAAAAAAATAAAAAATATTCATTCATCTTATATCAATATGACAATTTAAAAAACATGTTTCGACGTTAACGACAACACTGAATACGCTATAGATATACAAGCTCAGTGCGTGAATGAGAAAGATGAGAATCACCGAGTCGAGTGGGAAGCGTCGCTAACACACAGCCGGTTTGACCCGCCGCATGAGATGTTTCGCATCAAAAGCAAGATGAATTAACGAAATGATAAACAATTAAAGAAATCTCATAAGATCTTCCACCAAATGTTTGGTTGACAACACGCGGGTACTTCATAATCGGCACCCTTTTGTGAGTATTCCGCGGCGTGTTCGTGCCCCATAGAGATATATCCTTTTCAAATGCCAACGCAACTGTCACCCGACGTCACGCCGAGCAGAAGGCTCAAGCGCCCGCGGTGCCGACTCCGTCACGCCCACGAAGACGCTACCTTTTTACGACCGGCGTAGTCCTGTTCTCACGCCGTCCGCATTGCCCATCCACGTGTGAGGAACTAAGGCGGTGAGACTGTTTCATTGAACACTGGTTTGAAAACCATTTCTGATTTCTGTAATTTTACGGTCTTGCCTAAAGCGATCGATCTAATGTTAATCCCGTCTTACTGAATCAAAAATCTATCTCAGTGTCACCCTACTTACGATAGACTCCTTCACACTGATTTCTTTGACATCTTCTTACGTATTTGGGGATGGTCTTTTAGTTGTGTAGCATCACGGTTTGCACCGGGTTAGTGCACAGCGAGTACAAACAACAGCCAAGTTGAAAAAATGGATTATGAACATCCACGGTAATATATTCATAAAACTTAAATGATTTACAAATATTTATTTGTATTAATATTTAAATATATGACACTACAAATAAATTGGATACAAGTGGATTAGAGAAACAAATGCAACTTGAACGATGCAAGAACCAGTTTGGGGTGTTCTACATAATAGTCTTATTTGGACCAAATTAAATAAAAATGTAATGGTTTCAAAATAAAGTCCATAACCGAGTTTTTATGAAACAACTGGGAAATGTCAATCAATCAAAACCAATGTGTGTAAAGATCGTACGCGTGGGGGCGCGTAAGCTTTGTTTATACTCCGAAAGGTGGGCGTAGACTTTTGCGTATATGTATAATATACATTAATAAATAATATAATTATTGTATAAAAATGTTTTCGATTTCGTCACACGAGATAGCAATGTGTGTACCGAGTTCAGCTCGTTCAGGGGCGCTCAGCACCGGCCTAGTATCAATTGCGCGTCCCGGCTACGCGTAAGTGCGCCGCGCGTGATTGTCACGCGCCGCGCGTAGTCTACGTGCTGCTTACGTATGCAGGGAACCATGATTAGACGGAGGAAATTACTTCTAGTGATTGTTTATTGAATTATTGAATTACTCATTAATGCTACAGTCTTTGAGGGTAAGGAAAATAAAATTTTTATCCTATTTTAGTAAATCAAACAGAAGGAAACTGTACATACGTATATATATAGTGGAATTAAACATAAAAACTTCGTATTAGAATTATACAATAATATCAATACTTTCCTATTATAAAGTATGAAAGAATTATTAAAGTTTTAATCAAATTCTCGAATTGGTCACATTGAAACATGGAGGACTTGAATCGTGTGCAAACCTAAAGACAACTCACATCCGACCGAAGCAAAGCGATTATTAGATAAAGCTTTGCCCTGAGATGTCTAGACACACATTCCATTCGGCCAGCTTTTTAGAATCCGACGACACAACTGTTCGAATACATTTAGATTAGAAAACATCCAACTTGTCCGAATGCGTCCCGCTCAACGAACCGTTGATCAACTTCCTTGTCCACATCTGTACAACTGTTCATTCGGTAAAGTCAAAAGCAAAAGAATTGTCGTCGATCTGGCTTAGATCGAACCGAGTGATACCGATCAAACTGGTCGGTGTCGTCTGGATGTCACTTAGTTAGCATCTCTCGGCCAATAACAATCAAGCGGAACGACGGCGTTAGCGCCGGCCGACCTGTAGCGGGAAAGCGCTCGGGAGATGTATGGGAACCGAACCGATTATGATGAACTGTAATATTGGCTTAGTCGAAGTCGAATTGACCATGTCGGATTGAATTTGTGTAAACGCACCAGAAAGCATTCTAATCGTTTTGGGTGTTGAAGCATTTGACATTAACGCCTTGTCGGACTCCTAATCTGGCGTTGAAACGGGAAGTTTGAACGATCACTGTGGCCGTTTTGTAGATAATAGATGTTTTCAATTGCCAGATAATTGTGTTGATGAATAATTTTAACTGATAATAATACAGACTGACATTAAGATGCGTTTATGCGCTGAGATTTCTTACTATCAGATATTGCGAAGAATTTTAACAAGTCTTCACTCCAGCTGCTGCCGACCGTCATTCACAGTTACTGTTCAAGCGGTTTTAAGCTGGTGCATACTATGAATCCGTTTAAAGTTCATTCGTTTAAATTTTCCTTAAAAATATAAAAACCGACCTCGTCTGCTGTCTCACGTCGCCTAATACTGCTCCTTCTGCTCGGTAGACAAATTCGGACAAAAAAATGCATGGAAACATAGTGAAGTGGGATAAGAAGTATTGGCTATTAAATTTTTATGATAGTTGATTTTGCAGTGGCCAGCTGTATGCCAAAGGCCTTACATCGGATAACACTTTAGCCACAGTGATAATGAAAGATTAAGTATTTTTGAATCACGTGGACACTTCTCGTGTTTAGCCATGTACATGATATAGATAAAGGGATAAGCACACACATACGGTGAACATTCGAAATTAACTTTCCGAAGATATGACGCAATTTTTAAAATATGTACCTACATCTCCCTCCCAAATGATCTACCATAATTTAATTTTCATGATGCGTACCTTATATTACTATAATTGGTCCAAAAAGATTTAAACTTATTCATGTTACTCAAATAAATATATATAAAGATTTTATCGATTTTGCATTACATAATTCGATTTATTCCAAGAGTTTTGTTGCCCGCTACCCTCCTTCCCCCTTCGTCAGCCCGATCCCCTTTCCATTAGTTATCCTCTTTTTCTCCCAAAATATCGTCGTCGTTCCAACACACCGGTAACTCTTCTAGGGTTGCCACTATCCATGGGCGTCGGTGACCATCTACTTCCTAATGACTTTTTTATTTATTTTCCTCTCTAATATATTATAAAAAATATTCTACTGAAACTTAATTACAAGCGAAACGTAAAAGTCGATCGTTTCGCGTTCAACGTTAGGGCACCTAATATTTATTATTCAGATAATTGATGAGAAAATAAAAATATTATTTCAAACCTCCACATCGGATCAGTAGTGTAGACCACATCGGCAGTCTTCCGCCCGGTCACCGTCTACGAAGATACCGCGTAAGATCGACGGCTCTGTATGTTCCTCAAAGCGAAAAGTTGGAGGTTTAAAGGTTTAATTTCCGAATTCGTCGATCTATTCGTCTGCAGTTAGAATCCATTTCGATAAGTTTCGATTCGAAAGCAACACGCTGGCCGTGCGGACCCCGCCGCTCTCACCACCGCATCACCGCCGCCGACTTCTAATAAATTAGAAGCTTAAATCTTATTCTATAAAACGAGACAAGTACCTCTTTTTTTCACATCCGACGTCGTTACCGAAACACACAAACTAAGCCGCATAATTAAGAAGATCATCCGAACGTAAGCTCCGTACTCAATTCTCGCTAAATGTGTTTATCTGCGACAAACAGAGGTCCGATTCGCGCGAGTACATTGACAAGTCGCCGCGAACACGGCGCCGTCGCGCGCACGCACACGCGCCGATGTACGCGTCACGTCCGCACACGCGTCCGAACCGTCTCGGAGCGCCCCCGACGGCTGAAATCGGAATGTCCGCTGTCCTAAATCCGGATCGCTGGTTACATAAATTAACTAGTTTAATTCAATGCTCTATACACGAGCGGGCCGAGCTTATGTTCCTACGATCTGTCTGTCTTAGTAACGTGTGGACACCTACGAAACATCGAGTTGAGAATTTGAAAGAATGATTAACGTTCGATCGACATCTCACCATAAATTCAAAAAATTGTCTCTTCGTGATAATTTCTGCATGATGATGAATTATTCAATTTTTATCAATAGTCTTATACAATTTATTTTGAGATAATACGTGATTCAAAAACATCAGTGTTCTAAACTGACTAGTTCAAAACTGAATATTTGTCAGTTTGTTCATCCAATTCCGCGTCAAAAAATTATTTTTCCTTTTAATTGCACGAAGTTAGGCAATAAACTCAAAAAATCTAGAAAAAATATCGGTCAAATCATTTTCAAAGTTTTGAAAAAATTTCAAGCAGTTCTTGATCACAAATGATCTGAAACATCAACCTATCGGGAAAAAAATTAAAACGAAACACAAAAGATTAACAAAAAAAAAAATATCTTTTCTATCTTAATGCTTAACTTCTATATAAAGTACTAAAATTCCGACCTAGATTAACTCTGAATATTATTCGTACAATACATACACGAATCTAACTATTGCCTAACAAGTTTTCTTGTCGACTCCATTATTGGATTAATCGCAAATTATTGTTATTTTATCGATTGCTTGTTAATGTGAATTTTGATGATCGTTAACTCATTCTACAATAACTTATAATAATATTCACGAAGCAATAATAAGACTGTAGATTTACGGATGATAACGTTTTAGTTTAAATAAAAACAAAGAAACGTCAAACAAAAAAAAAATACCTCATCGTTATAAAATGATTAGTTTGCGTTATATAATTTTCAAAACTACAAACCCAGTTCATTACTTTTCAAGAATTCGCTTAGCGAGAAATTAACGCAATGCTCGAAGTGTGAACAAAATGTATTCAGTTTATAATAGTTTTTTTGTCATTTCCTGTATTCATTAAATTTTTTCAACTTAAACCAATGAAAAACTGAGTATGAATCGAGAAACTATAAATTTTTTTCACCGTCTCAAACTACAACTCGCTATCGCCTCCGAGGCATATTGTAATAGTAGAAAACAATATTTAAAACAAATATTTGCACGTTCGCATGAGAAAAAATTTCATCCCTGTGGACTCTTAAAGGGGGATTTGACGCAATAGTATAATCTACCGGAACGAGGTTATTGGTTTTAGCCGGGTCTTAAGAGCTTCAACGGCCATAACGCGACTAAAGCCGTGACCACGCGCTCGCAGCGAACTTTTGACCGGCCGAGCGCCGTAACGACTCCTTCCGCGGCGTGCGTGTCCTGAGCGGGGTCGTAACCCTTTTACGTTAACCGGCCGTTAGCCGGCCGTTATCCGCGCCGTCCGCCGCCGGCCGACCTGGGCGGCGATTCTCGGGCCGTGTGCTAATTGTCACATGATACAACTTTTAAAGATGTATACAATAGAATATAAATTTAACAGAACAAACTTTATAATTAATAAAGAATTAGTGTAGTCATTTTAGATTTTTAATTTAATACGAAATGATAATATCAAACCAAATCATTAATTTAGTATTCTCAATTTGCAAGCTGTGTCAATTGTCAAACGGCTTTCATGTGACAACAACAGGCACACCCTAGCACACGACACTGATGTCACACGTTAAGTTCAGAGGGCCAACATGAGGAGTAATTTACTTTAATTAAATCACGACTAAGTCGCCCCGCTACTCTCCTCCAATGGTCTTTTATTCAAGATTGAAAGGCTTTAAAACTCCACGTTTTCCGTACTAAATGTTATAAGTATATTCTCATGCCTACTGAAAATTCACAATATCTAAATAGAAACTATTTCAAATTTCCATAGATGAGTGAGAATACATATTCTATCAATCACTCGACATATTTCGTCGTTTTATATACAGAATATTATAGAAATTTCACATTAAAAAATTGTCTCATATGACAATTCCGACGTGGTCCGAGAATCGCGCCTCCCCCCCGATTCTCGGAGATGGAATTGCGCTCTCTTAAGTGCGTTACGAGCTGATGCAGCCCGCCGGATCCGGGAGGTCTCCGACGCCATCGCATTACTCGTGCAGGAGGCCGGTGGAAAGCACAGCCCTTCCCGCTATCGCGTGGTAATCTTCTTAAATATTAATGTTACTAAGGCCCGACGTCGGTCATATGCATTGTTTTCATTTTCCGCTTCCGTGAAATAATGTACTGAAATGCCTTCAACGGATCGCATTAAAAAAATATGAGTTCTCAAAACAAAGACGTGAGTAAAAAATAGGTATTCATAGTATCGTTAAGATACCTTTATATTAGTCGCGTGAAAAAAAAAAATAATATTTTTCTGTTCAATGTACAAGATGGAACACTCTAAGGTCTGTAAATGAACGAAATAATAACACACGTAACTCTCTCCGTTGAGAAAAAATTATGAATCAATTCCTTTATAGTTCATAGTGAATTTTCTGAGCAAGTCCGCCGTCAATGACGCAGGTGCACCACCGCGTTCATTCATTAAACAGAAAAGATCCTTCGTCTATTCTTAGAATGTACCCACTATTTTGTTCCACAATTCTTGATCATGAAATAAACATAAATATTTGGCAACAATTAAAGCGTTAATCTCGATGACGTTGGCGGGACCTTAGTGTGAAAACCTTTTTTCATAATGTTTCCACGTTAAAATCATACATAAAATATGATGTGAAACATTGTTTTGTTCTTATAAATGTTTGTTTCCTTCAATGATATAAAGTCATTGAAGGAAAAAATACAGCTTATAGAATAAAGTAATCTAGTTTTATTCGTTATTTTTCTCTATTATGTCTATTGCCATTAAACGATTTCTTAGAAGCAAATTTAGGATATAATTGACTATTTATATTGCCCAAAAAATTTTCTGAGATCAATAACCAATTTGAAAATTTATGTTACATGTAGTGTTAATTTTTTTCTCAGAAGCAAGTATAATATGGTTCGATGTATCATTCATGAATAATGCTTTATGTGAAGGTCTTATTTATCTTACCTCGACAAACAAAATAATTTTAAGATCGCGGTCCAATGCTAACACCTCAAGTCACGTCTTGCTTGGCACGAGCAGGAGCCACTTCTCCAGCGGAAATCGTTGCTATATTACTTTATCTATTTTAAGGTTAATACTAAATATATTTTTTAAACGCGTAAGACTAATATTATGGAACTCACCAAAATTTTCAAAGATCGAATAAGTGCGAATGGAAATTCACAAGAAATGTTATAGAGGGGTGTACAAATCACGAAACAGTCCATATATCGAGTTACAAACATTCCAATTTCGGTAACAAGTATTCTAAAACTCATCTTTCAAATGATTCAACTAATAATATGTTTAATTAATGGAAATGTACCGGTGTTAAATTAAGCTCGTCCGTGCAATGACAACCAAATGACCGACGTGTATTTGCTTTGATTACGAACTAAATACAATTTTGGAAATATTGACTTTATCAGTCAATAAAAGACGATAAGCATTTGAATACAAACTTAAGTACAATAAAAAGGAAATGTTCAAATCAAAACTTAAGTTAACATTGTACCTAATTTACAACGTTGTAGTAATACAATAAACACACGTCTTAGATCACCAAACGCTCGTTTAATTCTGTAATCTTTACGTTATGTGAGACGTAAATGTACTCCACACGATGCAATAAGTAAAGTCGGATTAAGTGGCAATCGTAATGTAATTATGGCGGCGTCGTGCAGATGAGCGAATTAATGTAATTTGTAGTCCAAACTAAGTTGAATGCGCGCTCCCCTAAAGGGGAATTCGGACGCTCGCTCCTTTGAAGCCCGCCGATGGCGCCCTGACATGCGATGGGTTAAGTCAATTGTACGCTAAGTGTTTCAGCTCAAAGCCGACCCTATTTTCCGTCCCTTTGTCCGTACTGTTGTCGCGAAGTGATCGGTTTATCCGGCTTGTGTTGTTTTGATTTCTGCCTGGAAGAATGGAGTTATTAAATTGCTTTACTTGGGCGGCATTAGTTTATTTTCAAAGTAGTCGTAAAGGCAGACGAGAAGAATTGAATGATGAAAGAACCTGAAGGATAGTAGGGCTTGCCGACTGCTCTAGGACATATTACGCAATATAGTACTTATGTATAAGTAAGTAAAATAGTAAAACACAGTAAGAAAAATATTTCTAAATTGCAATCCCAATCGTGGCACTTGCGACAATTATCTTAAAATGAATGATATATACATAGAATTAAATAATCAAATTATTATCTTTTTAAGTCCACAGAATTATCGATAATTTTACTAGTGTCCAAATAATAATAAAAAAAAACAATGTGCCTGCCTGTCTGTTTGTCCGGAGTAATCTTCCAACGGTTGAACTGATCTTGAGGATTCATTGGAAATACCAATAACTTATTGTACTCCACATGTACAATATTTTTTATCCCGGTTTCCTGCATGAAAATTGAAATATCTTTGAAAATGGAATAAATCAATCAGAATTGAACAGAAGGCAAAACCGGGATCTGAATAGAGAGCGGGTCCGGAATCGAGAACTAGATAAAAAATACGACCAAAATTGAAATCGAGATCAGAATCGGAATCAGGAACGGAACTCGGATTAGAAATAATAAAAGAACTATCATCAGCATTGTGGTAGATACAGCTTCATCGGTCAAAAGATGTAGTGATTTGCTCTATATATCCACATGGGCGAATCTATATGTGAAAACTAGTAAGAAATAATTAGTTAGTCAGAGTCGGCCATGCGCCACCCGTTCGTAGCTGGCCTGATTTATTATTTAGATTATTTAGACAAAGTTACAAGTTAGTTAGTCTCCATGACTTTATCGGGGTGTGTCCCCTTTAACTATGCGGCCGCTTTATATGCACTTCAGCGGACGAAATATTGTAGCCTACTCCTTGTGAAATAACTAATACAAGGTGCATTAGCTGCACTTAATTAAACTTCTTTTAATTAAAACTCCCGATACATTGCTGAATAAATATGCAATTAATGAATTATCAAAGACGAACCTAAAACAATGCATTTATTCCGATTTCAAAACTATGTACTATGTGAAAATTATAAAATATAACAAGCATTTATGTAAAATATAATTGTATGATACTTTGAATGTATTATTGAAGGCAGTTGTGATTTCTTTTTAACACTCTTTTATAAGCTTGGGTTGTATCTAACTATGTATGTTGTAACGGAATTTTTGAGCTTAATTTTCCCACTTTCAAAAAGTCTGATTAATTTGAAACTTTGCATACGTATCAAGGTCCAACGATAATGCAATAATTTGATAACAGTTTCCCATTATCCTTATTAGGATCGCCAGGATTAATATAAGATTGGGTTGTATGTATCTATGTATGTAACGGAATCTTTGAGCTTAATTTCCACCAATTTCAAGAAGGCTAATTAATTTGAAACTTTGTGTACGTATCAAGGAGCAATGACAATACAATAATTTGATAAGTTTATCCTGTTATCAGGATCAGAATCGCCAGAATCGAATAATTTCGTCACGTATCGTCTGCGTGAGAGCAAGTGGCTTAGTACTGTTACTAAATTCTATTACTGTTTTGTAATAGAATTTAGTAACAGTAATAAGCATTATTAATGATTCAACTATTGTTATGTTGTTAAAAATTACATATTTTTACCAATCAACCGAACTAAAAAGTGTAAAATAAATACAATTTAAAAAAATAAAAAAAAACGCGCTTTTAAAGCACATTAAACTGAAAAGTGAAAAATAATCCTTAATATGAACTTAAAAAAATAATGAACAATGACGAAAAATACTAGAATTAATATTGTGGAAAAAGCGTGGGTTGCTCTATATACGAAAAATGTGGCACAAAGCGCCCCACGCTTTTTCCACAATAATACTACTATTTTTTCGTCATTGTTCATTTTTTTTTTTGAGTTCATATTAAGGATTATTTTTCACTTTTTAGTTTAATGTCCTTTAAAAGCGTGTTTTTTATTTTTTTTAAACTGTATTTATTAAAAAGCTATTTTCATTTAAATATACACGTACGTATTACTGCTGTTAGAGATATGATAATTAATATCAAAGAGAGTAAAATGAACGTTTAAAATATATGGTCCATATGCAACGCTTTTCATGAAACAAAAAATAAATTCTTGGTTTTGGAGGTAAAATGTGTCAAGCAGTATTTGGATCAAAAGTGAATCTTCCGTGTAACATTTATTTTAAACCGTATGTCATTAGAGAAAATATAAAAAAAAGCAAGATGGTAACTATTTTATAATTATACTAACTTCCGCACGCGGTGCCGCCCGCGTGCATGGACATGCTTGAAGTCCTTCATCCTATATATCGACCGATCACACTATTAATCATGTTTCCGATCGTTATCTCGTTCTCGATTCTGATCTCGGTCGTGTTTCCAACTCCACTTTACCTCGATCTCGGTTCCTACCGCGGCCCCGATTTGATTTCGCGCCGAGACGCGATCTAAGTAGATTACAGTGCCAATCTCGCTCTCGTCTGTTTCCACTCGCCGTTCTGATCTCGGTACTGCCGTTATTCCGATTGCGGTCAAGGTTTGAATTGTAATTTTCATTCGATTTCGACCTCAGTTCCGATCTCACTTTTAGTACCTCCCGGTCTCGACTCTCGGTTCTGCTCCTCGTCTCGCTCGCGGTTTCGATTTCACTACTGGTTCCAGTTTGGACGAAGCCGATGTGCTGACATCAAAATTTGTACTAATAATAAAAGTGCAGCTTTCTACGAACAAAGAATTTTTAGAATCTGTAATAGCACAAATATACAGATGCAGCCAAAGCAAATTGTCGATAGTATCTTTTACTCAGGGGAACTTTTTACTAAAGCGAATTTTAGGAATTGATTCAGTAGTTTGGATCAATAACGCAAATACGCAGACGAAGGCGAGGACAGTCTCGACTTTTCATTCGAAACCTTCTCATTCGGGTGTACAACTTGTCGCCGGTTTCGTAAAGCTCGGACGAATGGTTTAAGTATGCAGAAAAAATGAATAAGATGCGCACTCAGAAAGAGTGGAATTGCATATTGCACATGGTAATATGCAACTCCACTCTTCCTCACCCAATTGTAAAAAACACATCTCGCCAATTTTCATACGCAATTTACGAGTATATCAAATTTCGTAAACTTACCTCCCCCATAATAAAGTTTCATACAAAAATCAACGTACTTTTGCTTTGAAAAGTGATAGTCAAATTAAGCAAATTAGCATATGATCAAATTTCCTTTGGATTTGACTTATAATTTAGGAAATTTCGTGGTACATGAATTCATGAATCGCTTTTCTTCAACTATAAGCTTATCGTTTTCTTTTTATATTGTTCGATAGACTACTCCATCAATTAACATGCTGTAGAAAGGGGAAAACTTTAAATATGAAAAGTCCATGGTGATGGTTTTGTCAGGTCGTACCTGCCTCGATGCTGATCCGCACGCTCCTACAATCTTTTATCTCATATTGAAGGGCTCGACTCTCGCGCCACGAAAAGCATAGAATTACAACGTCGAACAAATTTACATTCATTCGTGTCACACGACTCACACAAATGTAAATGAGAATATACGAGATATTTTTAACGCAAAAATAATCTCTTACAAAGGACCTTATTGTTATTTTTTTAGATGTAATTTTGAATGACGAAGAGAAAGAATGAGAACACTCTTTGACGATAGTAAGAAAAAGAATAAGGACACGTGGCGAAAATCTGTGCGGCGGCGAAGCTAATATCCTATTCCACGTCTACTACGAAGACAATTTCGTTTGGTTATTTTATTTATATAGGAATACTTCTATGATTTTCTATTTTGATGGTAATTAGTCATAGAGAAATATTAAAGATACGTTTAATCTTAATATGCAGCATATATTACTAAACGGAAAGTGTTCCTTTGAATGCTGCACGTTCAGTTGTTCGGCTCGGCGCTTCCGCGCGGTCACGCCTCGACGGAATTGTCCGCGTATGAACACTCTACGCACCGTTAGTGGCATGGCCTTCTTTTTATATTGTAAAATATACACGACTTTTGTGAAATAGTACTTATAACAACTTTGTAATTTGCAAATGGATCTTAAGAAAATCTAATTTGTTTTAATGTATAGATTTAATTTATTGATTTCATTTTGAAAGAACCCTTAAGTTTTTCTTAGTCTCGGAAAAATGTAGATACATTATGATTGAAAATAAGTTCAAATACGGAATTTTTAAACTAATGCCATAGGACGATAAGCATAGTGAATACGGTTCCAGTAGGGTATTTGAATCATCACCTGAGGGTGTGTACCAGCATACCCATGCCCTCAACATACCATCAACTAACAGGAGACGTCGATTCAGCAAGTTTCAAATCTTCATCTACTCTTGTTTCTGAATAAATCGAAAAAAAAAAAACAGAAAATCAGTGAAGCGAAAGCTTCTACTTTACATCTACATTTTGTAAGAGTATGGAATCCCACAGGTCGAGCCTTTAGAATTGAGAGCGGGACCGAGATCAGAATTGCATCGGAATCATGATCGAAAAAGAGAGCACTCGATGTAAAAGATGAAGGAATTTATTCTTTGTCCACGTAGGCAAAATCTTGAGCAAAAACTACTATATACACATAAGTCGTTTTTCAGGCACGAATTGTATTGATATGCAGACGAAATTAAATACCAAGTAATTCGTTCACCGGACTAGCTCCTGGTTAAGTATTCCCCGCAACACCCAAAAGTGCACACGACTGTAGCACGTGAAGTCGTTAGCTTTAAGCGGCGGTGGTGCCGACTGCAGCAGTGCGTAGTGCACTACGCAGCGCCTTCGATACGAACGTAAAGTAAAAAGTGAGGGTGGGCCAGCGGTGGTACTTTGACGAGGCAAAGTATATTTTTATTCTACGAAACGACCATGGAATATATTACGTAAATGTATATATTAAGCCGTCACTCGCTGCCGGCCCCCGGTGCACACCGGGCCGGTGTGGAGGGCTAAGGCCCGAACGCTGTAATTCGAAATGAAAATAAATAGATTATGAAACGGTTACACTTATCAGTGGAGTGATCGAAAACCTGATGCAGCCCCTTTTTGGCCTAAAATAGGATAAGTATGTTCTTTTTATAAATAAGTATGAAAGTGATGAAGATATTTAGTCAGACAGAAAAAATATCCCTGAGTTGAAACCTCTATCTTCTGTGTAAGGTAATAAAATATCTTTAATAATGCAAAAATGTTTGAAAAATACTATTTATAGCTTACAGTTTATTTGATATTTCACTGCTTTCAATTCGGACTTTCCTTTCATTGTCGTTTTTATAAAGTTGTACATTTCATCGCATATAGTATTTCAGTCTTGGTGATATAAGGGGTTGAGCAGAGTTCATGTAGTTCACCCTACAACAGTAATAGAAGAATAAACTTAGTAAGTTGTCCATCCTAAATCCAGGTTTAGTGGACTGGTGACGATATGAAACGAAGTGTATAAGCAATAAACCTCATTTCCATTTTATTGATGATAATTTCCCCATTACTTTATTGTAATTATTTGACTATCATCCATTGTTGTATTTTTAAGGTTCCATAGTCAGGGACCAAATGTAAAAACTTTTAAAATATCGTCCTGCCTGTTCGTTTAGAACTTCCAACTCATACGGACACACATGTACATTTGAATAAGATAGGTAATTGTTTAACATAGTATTGTGTACATAATACTTTTTGGATAAAGTTTTCGAAGCCATAAGAAGTTATTCGACACCTGTTTGATTTAAATTTAGTGCCATAGCGAATTTCCCGTCACTTAGTTCGTTGCCGCGGAACCCTGGATGCCCGAGGGCAATGTACACCTTAACAGGTTTTTTCATTAAACGTTCTATAATTATGATAAGTATATATTATCCTTTTGTGTATTTTTCCAATGTTAATAACATTATTTGAATATTAAAATATTACGGCTACAAGACATTAACTCGACTCGTCTAGCAAAATGTCGGCCCTGACAGTTTCCGATCCGATGGGTCCCAATGAAGTCCGTACGATTACATGGAGACAAAATGAATAGTTGCTGAATTCTATTGACGGTGTAATTCTGATGCGCGTCAAAGTAGCGCTCGCCGCCGCCCCCGGACATCAATAACATCACGTTCCGCCTCGAAGCGTGATTATTTTATGTAAAAGGCTGTCACTATGTAAATTAGAATTGCGTTTAAGTTTTTTTTTAAAACAGATTACTCACTGACATTTCTCGCAAAATTCAGGATATACAGGAGGGACAGCCTTTCAAAAGTGAGGTGAATTTGATATTTTTAGAAAGGTCTGGTGAGTTTTTCATAAAAATGTAAGATTTTACATAAGTAGATATAAATTTTTATTTTCATTAGAAGTAGTCAAAAATTTTCTTTTCAAATTCTTATTTAATTTTTTATTATTTTTGAACAATTATTTTTACTTCAAATTTTCTAGAATCGAGTTCTCATCGGATTTCGATAGTTTGGAATTCTAAGTAGCCATTTTAAACACTTTACGGAGAGGTCCAAGTATTTTCTTTTAAGGGGTTAACTGTTTGCGATTGAATTAATGGTATTAAAAAATATTTTACGCAATTTAACATTTTTAATATTTGGATTTTCATATAACAAGTGTGTTTAGAGTAATTTGAAAGTTTGATAATTTAATTAATTAACTATTAACACTATATTGAGGGTTTTTATATGTTTGAGATAGATAAATCACGTTTAGTGTAATACTCTAAACGCGAAACCAACTCACACTTGACTACCTTTATTATTATTGTTATTTTTTTTTTTGTTTTACCGATTACTCTTACTGCATTATCAAACAAGAAACATCAAAATTTGAACTATATAAATAACCAGACATGTATCATAACACTAATCGAAATATTTTATACATAATCATTATATAAATCTAATCCTTATTCTTCTCTTTGAAATATGTTACATAAAACGAGTGTTTTTGCAAACTTAATTCATTACTTAGAAGCCTTCTCAGTCATCGCGGGTCCCTTTCATTAGATCAACAAAAATAAGTCAAGCGCGAAAATCGCCGAGGGGTCAGTGATTTACGTCCTTGACGGCCAAGGGTTACAAAAATGTGAAACTTCTGTATTTCCAGAAATCTAAGGTACGTTAGGTAATGTTATTTGTACCTTAGGCGTCATTTTGTAAATTACATGAAAGCATATTAGTGACTGGGAAAACGAATCATCTATTGAAAAGTCGACTATGTCCAACTTGCGCTTATACAATAATCGGTCGGTTCATATGAAAGTAAAACTGCGATATATTTGTTAGAAATAGATAAATAGGCCGTTACGTATGTAATGGACTAAATTTGCAGATATGAAATAAAAAAGTTTGTTTTTATGAAAAAAATATGAAAATTTATGTCTATGCATAAAAATCATATTGTGCAGTCATTAATGGAGATCCAGACATTGAACATACGATCGACTTGCCTTTTATAGAGAGATCCATAAAAAAATCTTCTTTTTTTTATAGCAGAATGAAGGGAAAATGAGCATGCGAGCCACGGAAAAGTAGGTGGTCATCGCCGCCCATGGACACTCGCAACCCCAGAGGAGTCACCAGTGAATTGTCGACCATGTCGTTATCCTATTCGGTATTCCAATATCGGTACTTCCTATTACATATTTACTATATAATTTAGTAATCGATACCGCAGATATTCTATTTACCATCCAAAGGACGTCTGCGAAGGGAAGAGTGGGCTAATTGAGAGATAAGGGGGTGATGGGTGGAAGAATCGGGCGATGGAGAAGGAGAGTGGGGTACCGGAATTCTCACTCATTGAACGAAAGCAAAAGCGGAAACCGTTAGTTGACGTCTGTATTCTGTGAGAGTGTGGTGTTTCATCGACAGAGCGGGTCCATTTCGTGCTGTAGCCGAGTGGATCACGGTACGACGCTACCGCAGAAATCAGTCACATTTATTAGTCCATTAAGATATAGTAATAGGTGATCGGAAATAATAATAGAGGATTTGTACGATTCAAATGGGTTCATCGGCACAACTAAAAAAACTAAAACTTACGAGTTCAACTCACCTCATTAAACTCTCTCCCAATTTATGTACAAAAACATAGTTATGGAACGTATCCGTTAGAAAAGTTCATAAGCAAAGTCTATAAATGAAAATGCTGTTGAATACATAAATATATAAAAGATACCAAAACGTACGCATTCGACCAACCGCTTAGAAAATGCGCTCTCGACGCCCTCCAGTGGGCCTCGCGTGACGCCCTGGAGAAGTGTGCTCTGTAGGACTCCTCGTTCCAACGAAACGAATGAAAGGGATGGTCCTATACAGAAACCCTTGTCTAAGCTAGGTCCGTTATTGTGGAGCCGTGTAGCAGAAACTAAATCTGTGCCAGTCACAAAGACATTATCCGGAGTGTATACGTAAGTCATTATGCTGAATGGTTTTTCCTTTATGGACCAGTGACCACTAGATCTTCTGGTCGCCCTTTATTCAATTTTTTGTGCCAATTAAGATTTGAAAAACACATATTGCGGTGTCCCAACATTTTTTCCGGAAATCACACAAAACGATTCATATTTACCGGTTATGTAAAATAAACTTATATGATGTAGAAGGAATGAAGTAATTAATAGAAATATTAAAAATCCCTAATTATTTTAAGAGTTCACTGTACTTTTGTCATTGAAGGCCCGCAGTTCTTTAGTACGCTTTAATTAGTTTTTATGAACAGATATCTTTCGTTAGCTTCAATTCTGTTTATACAAAACTTCCGCTGCATTAAGCAACAATATAAGCCCCCTGCTTTTATGGGGGATTGCAATTATACTTAGCGTGGCGCTCGTTGCACCAATTACGCTGGAATCGTTAGCGGAAAATTATAGTAATTTATGAATTTAAAGGCACCGGTTATGAACTCCTAAAATAATTTGAAGCGAAATTAATGTTCTATTGCATGATGTCTATTATACAACTGTTTCAAGTGGCATCTTAGTAACTCACCAACACCCTGCTTTTAAAATAACTTTCAAAATCATCACTTTCACCAGTCAGTATCAAAGTCAACATTCATTCTAAAACTGACTTTATCAAATGCGAATTCAAAATGAGGTTGTGGAAGAGATTCTTAGAGTAATTAAGAACTAACTTCAATCTTTAACAGGACTTCACTAATAATTTTGTACAATTCAATATTTAGTATGAGTTATTTCTCTATGTACATCAAATGATATTTTTAATAATTTAGCTATAGTAACCTGATTTTCATTTTATCTTATCTTGATTGGTCATTTTTAACTAACTTAAAAAAAGAGTGAGGTCCCAATTCGTCTGTATGTGTTATATATGTTCGCGCACAAATAAATCTATTTATTTTGCGATGGATTCAATAAGACCTTGTGGTTTTTAACCATAACGAAATTATGCTATTGGTATTAAAATACTAATGAAATTTAAACCATTTAAATTTTATTGCTATCAGACCTTGGAGTTCAAAGATACGCTAGAAAACTGATCAAAATCAAATCGGAAATCTAAAGATACTGATGTAAGTCTATGACGATCACAAATTAAAATAGATACCTAATTATTATGGACGAGTTGAAAAGAAATGTACATGGATTATCAATGTGTGGATTTAATTGAAATCGATATTATGTCAATCATGGAGATAATTATAGAATCTTACTGTGAAACCAATCGGATACAAATTGAAACTCTTTAGCGATAACGGCATTAGTACGGTGATTTTTTTATTGTGTGTTAATTGTATAAACTCTGTTCATAACTGTAACGGACAGCCGCGCTCTTAGCAATAATTTGTAAATAAATGTTTT